>JABXWE010038002.1:0-14130 GCA_014611495.1 Limonius californicus
AAAATATTTAATTGTTTATTATTTCAGTCGATAATTAAAATGTAATTTAAATAATGTTTTTTTTTTGAGTTTTTAATTTATCTGTAGTTTATAAACCTATTCTATACTGCTATTTATTTAGGAAATAAACTATTAATGTTTAAACGTCTCTTTTTTTATATCTATATTTTTAGAAGTGTTATTTTTTTAATATGTAATTTGTGTATATTGCATATATTTCATTTAAACTGCATGTTAAGCGAATATTTAAACCATTTTATTGTGCATTCGCGCCCTAATGTCCACGCGCCCTAACGGTCGGCGCCCTAACGGCCGGCGCCCTAACGGTCGGCGCCCTAATGTCCACGCGCCCTACCGGTCCGCGCCCTAACGTCCACGCGCCCTAACGGCGGCGCCCTAACGGCCGCGCCCTAACGGCCGCGCCCTAATGTCCGGCTCCGATACTGTACAACACACCAATTATTAAAAATTACATAGAAAGTAATATCCGGATGTGAAGTGAAACAACACACAATTGCTTTTCTAGATGTACAACAAGCGTTCAGTAGGTAATGGCACAAAGGGTTATTAAGCAAAATACTAACGCTGAACATACCGCCGTATTTAAAACGTCTTTATTAGAGGCAATTGCTTCTAATAAAGACTTTTTGGGCACGTCGAAATACATAATAAGCTAATAAATGATACAATAACTGTTTCAATTTTTATTAATATTATATTTATTTATTAAATAATCATTCATACATTTAAATAAATTTTTTTTTGTCATCTTCCTTAATATAAATATTAATGCTAGTACTGTTGGCGGTTACTGCACAAAATTCTGTGCAGTTGTAATTCAAGAAACCTATTCCACATAACGGACCATCTTGATTAACAGTAGAAAACATGCATTTGCCCTTAAAATACCTAATATTGTACTACAGCACAAATCATTTTCATTTTCATACCTCTACACTAAATTCGTTGAACGACCATATTTTTATATAAGAGTCTTCCGATGCAGTCAAAGCAAGATGTTTTAACACAGAAAAATCAATTCCCGTGATTTTCAATTTATGTGCCACCGTTCTTATTAGAAAGAGTGGGTTTAAAATATCAAAAACGCAAAACTCGCCGGATTCATATCCAATAAAAATCAAATAAGCGGAAACCTTCAAGGCAGTGGGCGTTGATAACAGTCTAGAAGTAATCGGAATTAAGTCAAGCAGCAAATTCTTTACTTGTACAATAAAGTATTATACCCTGAAACGCAAATCTGGCGTGAAATTTCAAACTGCTTATCACACATTTCCCACAAGTAGGTGGTTTTGTGCGATGACGAAACGAGGTATTTGCCCATTCCATCCAAGAAGGTGATTGCCTCGTCGTGGGCGTGAAATATTTCCACAGTATTGAAATCGGTGTTGTCTTTGTTGCCTTGAAACAGCCACACTGTACCAACATTTGTCCCAATACATAATATGTTGTTTTGTACCACACATATTCCGTTTGTATAACCTATGAACAAAAAATGAATAATTGAACAATACTTAATGTAATTAACGGATGTTTAACAATACCTACAGATACTTTTATATTTCAACTGAAACATTTTTAAATAGAAAACCAAAACCCTTTGTCGCATTCAAACTTGTTTGTGCAAGTTCTAATGCTATCGTTGTTGTATGGTTTAAAGTACACTGTTGATGTGTACTAAAATCTTTCATTTTTACCTTTATTATTTATTAATTATCACAAAAAACAATAATTTAGAATGCGTACGATCTTCACGAACAGCTGAAAAAGCTTGACATCTTGTTGATATGGGCTATTGACTAAGCCCATTCTTGTGGAATCGTATGTCATTCTTCATTGAGGGGAATTTATAGTTCTAGAATTGAACGCGGTGGCGTATTTCGTACAGCAATACGTCTTGCTAATGCATCCCACGTATGTTCGATCGTATTACAATCAGGGAAATTTGCCGACCAATTCATTCCATCTATCCCGTTTCATCAAGCCAATAATTGTTCAAAATGTTTGCTCGATGTGGACGAGCATCATCATGCATAAGCATTAGTTGTTCTCCCACAAGAACAATAGGTCGAAGAATACATTCAGATATCTTTGGCAGTAAGAGAGCAATTCTGAATGAAATAAAGATCCATATGACCTCTAGTACTTATCCCGGCCCATACTATCACACCGCCAGCTGGATATTGTGGCCTTTCGCAACCAAATGGTGGATTATATCGTGTCCTGGGTTCTCGGCAAATTAAAACACGCTTATTATCTGATTGCAAAGTGAATCTTGAGTCGTCATTAAACAACATTCACCCCTTTATTGCGGCTCATACACTATGCTCCCTGGTCATCCTTCTGCGGGCTCTTTTATAATTGGCAGTAAGTGGAATGCAAATCAGTGGTCTTCGAGTATATAGACCAACTTCATTAAAACGATTTCTTATTGTTTGTGTTGATACCAGCCTTTCAGTAGCAGCAACAAACTCATCTTGTGGCTACGTTGCATTAAGAGTTCCATTTCTTCGTGCAAGTTGCGATAGGTAACGAATCATCTCTTGGTGTTGTTGATGCTGACCGACCTTGTCCTTGTCTTTGCCGAACATCCCCAGTTTCCAAAATCGGGAAATTATATTTTGGTGCACTTCAAACATTTGGGCTACAGCTTGATGCGTTCGTCCACTTTCTAGTTGACCTGTAGCCTCCTAGCTTCTAATTCAGATATATCATGGTGCTGTTCCATTCTTAATTGCAATTAAAATAAAAAATCACGGGTGAATTCCAAAACTTATTTAGAATCGAAAAGTCCATATAAACATATATCATAAACGTAACCGTTAGTGACAAAGAAATTAAAAGTCAAACCGACCAAGAGCGTGTTGAAGCACTCTTTACTACCCTCCAGTATCGATGGCCTTTCAACTTTTAGCTACAAAAGAAAACCGCAACAGTGTTCGATTTCTTGTTTAAAAATGTTGCTGGTGTAACATAAAAGTATTTGCAGATATTATTTTAACTGCCTGTTTTTTGAGCAGTATATTTCAGCTGCATTTAATTCAAATTTAGTTGAACCTGTAAAATAGTTTTTAGAGTGTTGCCACTCGGGTATACAAATTTCTTCACTGTCCCCCATTATTTGACAGCTAATTGAAGGACAACTGATTGCTTTAGCAAGGTGCAACACATTGATGGTAATGTCCAAATTGAACATTTGAAAATACTAATGCAGGATGTACAGGATTAAACTTTATTCCTACGGGCTCTGGACTTTCACTCACATTTTTAAGCCTAATGCTGTGTTAACTGTATTGTATGATAATTTTATTTAAAATGTTAAGGATTTTTTCTAGAAATCTTTTGAATATTTTGCAGACACAAATACGTTTCCATGTACCTGGCGGATAAGTAGCTTCTCGATTTTCCACTACAGTTACATTTTTTACCTTTCTACCGCTAATATAAGTTACAAATTAACTAGAGCAATGTGTTATTCTTAACTTTTTTAACGAGAGAGAAAGAGAGTTAGAGAAAGAGAGAGAGAAAGAGATGCGTATAAATGTAAAAAATAGAAACAATAAACCTGATGATGATTAAACCTACTCATATCATCTCCATTTACTTTACAAACGTGAGAAAATCGTAAATCACATAATTCAGCATCGTAAATCTGTAATCCAGCCGTTGAAGCGATTACAAAAATGGTTTCTCCATTGAGTCTCAGCCATTTTATCTACAATTTTCGTATAAATTCATTCGGAAATCAAAGGGTACTCTTACATGCTTGCTGTATAAAACCTTTTCCTCGATGTTTTCCGTTACTTATAGGTACGTATTTGCAGTGCCGGTCGGGGTTTAAAATTGGTATGACATTAACATACCCCCCATGAATGCAGGCGAGACTGTCAGCTATTACATATTCGTTGGGATCTAAAAGAGCTAAATTTTGGTTTAACGGAGATGCTATTGTTACCAGTGTAATCGTTTTTTCGTATTTATACATCCTTGTCCTACTGACAAATGGCAAATCACGACTTTTGTGTAAGAAGTCTCATCAATTGTTATTTGTGAACGGTATTACATGGATTACATCACGCCTACTTAGGAAATGTCAGCAAAAGTTTAAACAATGGCAGAGTGGGTAATGGGATCTTTTGCAGATACATTGTTTGATATGAGACGAATATTGACTGAACTGGACTTTAGTGATATATCACAGGGCTGCATTGGAACCACATTTAGAGAAATCTTTTTTCTAAAAACTGAATGAAGGAAATCAATTTGATGTTCCCAATGTGAAACTCTTCTACTTACATATGTCTTGATAGGTAAGTAGTTTGATATTTAAAAATAAGATTCAAACTGTCTATAATATGTCCGCAGTTGTTTAGTTTTTGAGTCATCTATGTTTTTATTAATTACTCCTTATTCAGAAAAATCTCTATAATCATCATTACAGAACTTTCAAGTATCTATTGGTTGCGTGCAGAAAGGAGAGCCGCCCATTACACTTTTTTTGCATTATTTGCATTTTTACCTACGACAATGATTCCACATAGTTTTGTTTTCTTAAATTTTTGTATAAATTTATTGTCAAGGTAGCGCAGATTTTGTGATTGTTGGTAATTGAGAAAAATATATTTGCAATATTGATATACATACGAAACTAAAAAACCGTAGCGGTACTTCGGGCCATAGCAAATAAAACATACAATTATGTTGGTGCCCAACAATTAAAAATTAAATGGGAAATTAGACTGTTATTACTGATAATGATTTCACTGAATTTGGTGGTAATATCTACCACTATTCTTAAAAAATTCTTTTAACACGACGGTGCCCCTACACATTTTATTGTCAGAGCTTATAATAAAAAAAGTAATGTCACCTTCCTGTCTAGATATGTGTCACTTGGCCATCTCCTTTATCAGAATTCAACTATACCTACTGTCTTTTCCTTTATGTCTACATGAAAGCATTGTTAACTACACTCACTACATTGTTGAATAGATATCTCCAATGAAGCAATATGCTTTGATAATATGATTTTATTGCATTCTGGTTTGTTGGTTTATATAGGTATTGATTGGCGATTTAATTGAATTAAATTAAATTTAACTCCGTTTAACATAGTTTTCTAATAATCAGATAATCTGCCATTCACCATCATCATCATAACACATCCAATCGCATCCACGACTGTACATAGGCATTCCCCAATAATTTCCAGTCATATTTGCTCTGAGCTTCCCGCATCCAGTTTCCTACTGCTCTTTTTAGATACTACGTCCTTCCGGTTGGTGATTTTCCTTGTTTTCTTTTGATCTCATTGAGCTTCCATTTCATTATCCGTTTGATACACTGACAGTTCTGAAATCTTGCCAAATGACCTATCCAGTTCCACTTTTGCATTGCGGTACTTTCGATGGCGTCTTGGACTCTTGACCTTCTCCAGATTTCCTCATTTGGTATGTGATATCTGAGACTTATACTTACAATCGCATGCCCTATAGTCTATGGCTTATTGAGCTATTCTCAACTTATTTGCCGATCTTTGGTCTACTTGATATAAACTTTTCGTTTCAGACAGACTGGAACATTACTTCTTGAAATTGTACCTCACATCCAATTACGGAGGAGAATCAAGTCCCAACCTAAATCCCACCCAACTCTTCTACGATATGCTTTCAACACCCTAATCATCTTCCAGCTCGTGTGGCCAACGTGAAAGATTATGCCCCCTCCCCCCCTTGGCAAGTATGGAAACTGAAATATATCACAAAGTTCCTACAGATGTATTTTTTAGTGGTAATAGAAATGGAAATTCATTCTAATGGTCGTTATCAGTTAAAGTTTGGCTCACAAGATCATTCGAAAATTTCTGTTAAAACGTCAGAAAGTTGGCATCAATGGACTCCAAATGTAATTTTCCAATAATGTACAAATATTCAGAACATTGCATTGGAATTAGGAAGCTGAAACGTTTTCCAGCGAAACCAGAAGTGATGTAGCTTTGCTGATACCACCAGACTATATCTAATTTTATGCATATACTATGCCAGCTAAATTTTATTTTCTTTACTAATTACGCCCAATTATGTAAGCACATGATAAAGTTGAAATATTCAAAAACTGGTAGTGGCCATAGTTTTCAAACAAGAAACTTCATCATAAATTCGTTCGATTTCTATAAGGCTCTGTATAATTTTCTTAAGATTTACCCGATGTTACATCTTCCCTATCTTGCTGTATGGGACAGAGAGCTGGACACTAAACCAGGAAACAACAAAAAGACTAGAATCCTTTGAACTTTGGGTGTACAGACGTCTACTACGTATATCGTGGATGGACCGAATAACCAATAAAAAAGTAATAGAGCGTATGAATAAAGAACTTGAAATAGTATTTATGATAAAGAAAAGAAAATTAGAATACCTAGGGCATATCATCCGAGGGCAAAAATATCGTTTATTACAACTGGTGATTGAAGGAAAAAATCAGGGCAAACGAAGCGTGGGTAGACGCAGAATATCCTGGCTTAAAAACTTACGCGATTGGTTTAAAATGTCATCTGTGGAATTATTTCGCGCTGCAGTTTCAAAGGTTAAAGTAGCTATACTGATCAGCAACCTTCGTAAGGAGACGCTGCCGTAAAAAGAAATAATTTTCGAGTTGCAAAAGTTGCATATCAGCTTTTTTGATAAAAATGTTATAAAACAAGTTTATCTAACTTCCACTTCTAGTGTTCTAAATCCCAATGAATCTCAACCGCCAATTGACCAGTGATTTTCATTAGACCATTGGATGATGTCATTTAATTGGTGCAACACGACCCATAAAAATACCAAACAATAACAAGCATCAGTAAATATTGGAAGCCGCCAGAATTATGGTAGAGATTATTCATTTCTAAGAGAAGAGTAATATATAACATTCCATTCCAGAAAATTACATCAAAGTCAAAGATATGTCTGAACAGTATTTTTACGCTTTTAACGTGAATAGTCGTTAAAAGATTGTCATTTTTAGTAGGTAGCTATCCTCTTTAGGAAAATTATATTTAAACTGTCCGAAGAAATGCTACAATATATTAGGATAACATAAATAAATGACAGAATAATATGTAAACAAATATCAAGAACAGTTGTTTATCGAAAAATACATTGTTAATTTAGCTATGTCTATAACATAATATACAGGGTGAGTAAATAGGGCGTAATTCTTCCATAACTTCTGACATGTTAAAGCTACGGCTGCGATTCAAGGTTTAGGTGATTTAAATGATGGAAGTGCATATTTTAAAATTAGTTTCGATTATACTGGGTGTTCCATTTTGGAGGTATACGACGCATCGCAATTTTTTTAAATAGAAATACTCATTTTTTCTTCTGTATTTTGAAGCATCTTTAGTGGTCTATACAATGGTGTAATATTTTTGGAATTTGTTGGTGGAACAATTAAATAAAAAATATTTTTCGAAAAAATCAGCGTTGGCAGACCAAATTTTGAAAGCTCAGTATGAGTCGATCTTTCGAGATTTAAAAATGGGCTTTTGCATAGGGGCATAATAGGCCATGTTTTAACTTTTGCCTTTTGCAGAATTCGATTATCTTATACAGGGCGTAGTTTAGAAAGCCACAAACTCATGACAGTTTAAAAGAGCCAAAACTCATTTTTTTTCAAATAGAACCACCCATAAAAAAGTTCTTAGGGGTGTGTATTTTATTTTTCTCTACAACTTTTGTAAAACATGTCATACGCCTAAAATCACCTGTTTTTGAGGTATGGACATTTTTTAAAATTTTGGTGCTACGCACTACAATAATCAAGTTACCTGCATGGAAACAATCGCGATGGGTCGGAAAGGAATTCATGCCAAACGTCAAAGCGTGTCAAAGTAATTAATGTCAAAGTTTGGTTGGCACAAAGTTAATTAGTGGTAGGAAGAATGATCTTTCCTGTGGAAATAGAAATGGTATACACCCTGGGTGTTGGTGATAAAAACTGCTTTTTGGGAAGTGACATTATTTGAGGCGCTTATTTGCAAAACTCGCTAATCGACAAAAATATCGAAAATCAGTTTTTGGCGCCAAGATGATCTAATTTTAAAGATGGAACGAATGGTAAAATCAGATTTCTACAAAACTGGCGCTTTAGCACCAAGAAATGCCTTCAAAGTGTGGAGTTATTTGCAAAACTAGCTGTTTGGTTTGACGTTTTACTTGTAAAACTCCTTTGCTTCGCAGCCAATAGCATGTGGTAATCCGTTCACGAGACTATACCCAAGTAGTACTCGGCTGTATTTCTATAGCACCTTATTAATAAAGAATATTAAGAATTTTTAAGAGTACATGTATCAATCAAAAAATACTTTTTTATTATTATACAGAAAAATTACGTTTATTTGTATTTTTGCTTAACCTATTAATGAATACTAACTAATTTTATGTTGAATATAGGCGGTTTTTTTACCAAAAACTTTAATTTCGTTTGCAAAACTCGTTTTATGCAATTTTAATAATTTTATTATAGAGAAACGATCGACATATTAGGTTGTAGGATTTTCGGTTGCGTAATCATGAAAATTATGTCGATTCACATTACCACTGCGGTGAAACGTGGCTTCATCAGAGAACAGCACATTTTCGAAAAACAAAGGGGTTTCCTGTATTCGCTCATTTGCCCACAGGCAAAAGTCTAGTCTTCTTTAAAAATCAGTTTCGTTTAATTCCTGCAGAAGTTGCACATGGTAAGCGTGAAATTTGTGTCGCCGAATAATTCTGCGTCACAGACTGTCATCTACTTCCCTACTAATTTGTCGGGCGCTTTTATGCGGATCCTTAACCAATTCCAGTAAAACAGTAAACTCATGTTCTTCATGCATGGCCCTCTTTCGACGATTCTGTTTCTTGTACGAAATGCTACCAGTTTCTTCAAATGTATCCTTCGATCTTTGAAACGATGTCTCTTGCGGGTGGTTTCTGTTTAGATATTTTTGGGCGTATATTCTTGCAGCCAAAAGGCAGTTTCTATCACTTTCACCCAGGGCGTAGATCATGTCTACTGATTCCTCCTTAGGAAAGTTCATTCTTCCTACCACTAATTAACTTTGTGCCAACCAAACTTTGACATTAATTACTTTGACACACTTTGACGTTTGGCATGAAATCGTTTCCGACCCACCGCGATTGTTTCCATGCAGATAACTTGATTATTGTAGTGCGTTTTAAAAAAATGTCCATACCTCAAAAACGGGTGATTTTAGGCGTATGATATGTTTTACAAAAGTTGTAGAGAAAAATAAAATACACACCCCTATGAACTTTTTCATGGGTGGTTCCATTTGAAAAAAATGGGTTTTGGCTCTTTTAAAGTGTCTTGAGTTTGTGGCTTTCTAAACTACGCCTTGTATAAGATAATCGAATTCTGCAAAAGGCAAAAGTTAAAACATGGCCTATTCTGCCCCTATGCAAAAGCCCATTTTTAAATCTCAAAAGATCGACTCATACTGAGGTTTCAAAATTTGGTCTGCCAACGCTGATTTTTTCGAAAAATATTTTTTATTTAATTGTTCCACCAACGAATTCCAAAAATATTACACCAGTGTGTAGGCCACTAAAGATGCTTCAAAATACAGAAGAAAAAAATGGGTACTTCTATTTAAAAAAATTACGATGCGTCATGTACGTCCAAAATGGAACACCCTGTATAATCGAAACTAATTTTAAAATATGCATTTCCATCATTTAAATCGCCTAAAACTTGAATCGCAGCCGTAGCTTTAACATGTCAGAAGTTATGGAAGAATTACGCCTTATTGACTCACCCTGTATATACAATAAAAATCATCCATTAATTTATCCTTTAAATGCCCTATGAATGCCCCGGCCTACACAATAAACTGTATAATAGTTATTTTTCACGCTTTATTTAGAAATATTATATAAAATCAATATTTTTCTTTTCTTAAAATGCACTTTTCACTCCCTGAAAACTTAAAATTACCGTAAACCCTACCTTTCACCTTCTATTTAAGAAGTGCAACTCATGGGATATCATTCCATAACATGAAACTGTAAATAAATTGTAATCATTCATATCAGTTGTTTAATACCTTACAATGCACTTTCAGCTCAATAAAAAGTATACCTTTGTATGAATGTTATGTTTTACACCATATTCTTAACAACTATATTAACGCCATCCTCATGGAGACTCCATCTAAAATGCACTTTTCACAACTTCCAAATTCGTATAATGTTTATTTCACGCACTCTATTTAGGAAAATTATTTTGAAAGGTACACGAGTACCTACTTAATTTCTTATACTGGACGATACTCGACAAAACTCTATAAATGCAAATGTCAGAAGCAACTCATTGTTTATGAAAATACTAAATTGAATTCATTTCATGAAACATATTTATTATATTCAAATAAATATGGACAAAACAATTGAAAACATTGTCCCCAAAAACCAATTTCTACTTAGATTTATCCAAAAATATATAAAAACTATTAAGTTGTGCTAATTATCATATTGTTTGAATAACTATTCTATGTAGCTTTCTGCTACTTTTTTAAAATTCTTTTAAAAACAATCTATTTTATTGGCTACATAGGTAGCAGGTATTTAATCAATTTGTGTATTGTAACATTTGGCTCTGAAGCTTAATATTCCTGGCCACACATATTCTACAAGCACGTGTAAACACCCAGTAGAGATATTACTGATAATAATCACTTGAAAAGTGTTAAGTTAGCTTCAACATTATTGTTAAGTTTAACTGTTGAATTTGCACAATTATGAAACTGATAACGATTTAGTACCTATTGATTATGTGCTTGAAAAACTTAGAAATTGATTATTGTCTCGGCTGAATGTTCTAATACAAGATATCTACTTAAATTTTACTGAAAATAAATTAACTAGAGATCTTCGTATTTTCTTCCATAGTTATTTTCTTGATTTACTTTATTAATTTCACATGGTAGTAACAAACTTCTTTCTTTATTGAAATATTACATTTTTAAGTTTTCCAAGTGTGTTTCGATTTGTCTCAAAAGCTATTTTGAGATCGGACAGGTCATCCACCTTGGATATAAATAAAAACACACGTAAACAATATAATCTCTGGTATATTTACAGTAATTCTACAAGTATTAGTTGATACTGCCATGATTAGTCCAATTTTAGTGGTTAAATTTCAGTTTATTTGTAACTTGTCTAGGATTTTGGTTAAAATTTGGTTGCTCTGATAAATTTTTGTTTATTGATGGAATCTAGACAAAACTCCACAACCTGTTACCATGTCTAAAGTAAGTCCTTCATAATCAGAGCAATGATAAATTGTTGAAAGATCAAGTTTATTCAGATAAACCGAAGGTGATAGCGAGTGCTTCTAAAAACCAAATTTTGGTTAATTCTCCCATTGAGTATTACAAACCAATCATACTAATCGTGGCAAACTATCAACTTATAAGAGCACTTCTTAAGTACTACTAAATGATAAAAAATATGGCTGTACGTTGTACATTACACCTAAACTGTCATATATAAGTAATATCACATTACTGTGGGTGAAGACCCCGTGAGTCTAATATTTACGTTTATTGGATAATCTCAAAAATGCCCTAATGAAATGGAAAGCACAAAAGAGAAGGTAATAAAATACTGAACTTAACAATATCACTTAAACTACAAGTATACAAATAAAAACAAAAACTTTCATTAATGTAAAAGTATGGCAACTGATAATGTTGGTGTTACAAAACTTCACTCTAAAACAACACCCACAAAACCCATGATGGAAATCCCTAGCAGCAACGCACACAATTGCTTGAAGGACTCAACAGGATCTTCTTCTTTCAGAAGATCTGGAAGCACAGTTACCAAAGCTATGTGTAGGAAGGTCCCTGATGTAAGGGGGAGAATCCACGATGTTCTTGCTTCTAAAAATAATTTGGACATCATTAGATATAATTTAAAAATATCAAGCCATTGGCCCATACACAGTAGAAAAAGAAGAAGAAATAATTATTAATTACTTCTATGATAAGAATGGTAAGTTACCTAATGAAGTGGAAGCACCACTGCAGAGAATTGCTACAAGAGATCCCAGGAGTCCTCCACCAGCTGTTATCAGTTGTCCTTTGGCTGCATCCCATCGGGTAAACCCAGATTTCAACAAAATGGCAAAATCTCCAACTTCGTGGGGAATTTCGTGCACCAAAATTGCGAATGTTGTCAAGCAACCTAATCTAAGAGACACCAGGAAGGCTCCTCCCACTGATAACCCATGGGTGAAATTATCTATTGAGTTGGCTAAGAGGTTGAGGTAGCCTGTTATCTGCAAACATTAAGTGGTAAGCTTGGTTAGAAGACGCTATTTTTATGGTAATTATGCAATAAAAAAATCGGGGACTTACTCGTTTTTTGCCATTGGCAACTTCAGTCTGTGTTTTAAGGGCGTCATAACCCTTGACATTATTGTTAACACATTCGGGATTAAATTTGAGCGATGATTCTTCTATTCCTTCATTTAATTTTGCTATGACAGAAAATAGTTTTTCTGCTATTACGAAAATCATCAGGCCGGACAGGATCAAAACGCCGGTGTAAAGTGATGGAACACCACCTAAAAAGAATCTTTAATTAGATTTTCCAATTTATCAAATCTTATTTGTTGTTATTAAAACTAATCCCTCTGTGCTCCAGTAATCATAATATTATGTAAGCATAATTATGAAATAAATTAGCCCAAAATATTTTGATTGTTTATCTATGTACATTTGAATTCAGTTTATTTCAATAATTATAATCTCAAGGTCTTCTGCTCCTTGTTTACAATTTAATTACCATAATTAATAAGGTCAGGACCATACAGTGGTATTAAAAACCCCCTATTAATTTAGATTGGGACTACCCAACATGTATCCTCTGTGGGTTTGTCAGGATGTCGGGACAATGATTCCAGTTCTATATTTAAACCAATTGCGAATTGTATTATTCGCCAATCTGCACAACTAGAACTGCAAATTCAATTAAAATAAATTATCGCACTGCATGGAAACCTCTCGTTTTAAACGCTAGGGAAGGTTTTGTAATTAATTTGAAATTGTGCAATAAAATCCAAATTGATGTGTTTACGCAGCGAACTATTTTTTAACAACATCCTTGAAGCTCCAACGCGATAATTTGCTTTTAATTTGTGGGCTTCGTGAATTTGCAGATTCTGAGAGCACATGGTGGAGATAATAGAATCATTAACACATTTTAATAGAACAAATGATTTAAACCGATGATTACTGGTTTTCGTTTGTTTCGCATTCGGGTGCAACGTTAGTACATTTTTAGGTTATCTAGAAGTCTAAAACGGCTCGAAGGACCACCGAGATCAAATAATTCAAATTTTGTATCTCCATCTGGAAGAATGGAATGTCATGATTATAATTATTATTTATCACCAAAATGTCTAGTACGGCAGTAATTAAATTGCATAGTCAGTTTATTTGCAACATACAGAATACGATTTTACCAAGAAATATTTCCGATGGAAGCTTCTTGGTAATTTTTGAGAGAATTTACTGAAATTATATAAAGGGCAATAAAATACATAAGAGTGTGAGCTCTATTTTAGAGTTCCGTGAATTTTAAAAATTCAAGTTTTATTTGGACACGTCTAAAGTATGAGAATCGTCATAATGGCGTAAATATAAATTGCATCAAAAATACTTTTATTGGAAGCTATTTCGTAGATCTTTTGAGATATTATTTAAATTGTATAAGGTGAGAAGGGGCAGTAAGACCCTATGAATTTGAAAAAATTCGAGCTTAATTTCTAAAGAGTGAGACAATTGTTAGGCTGGCGTAAATATAAATTTTACCAAAAATATTTTTAACGGAAACCTTTTGGTAGATCTTTTGAAAATTTATTTTAATTGTATAAGATTAAAACGGCCAGCAACGGTCGATAAATTAAAAAACAATCAAGTTTAATTTGGACACTTCTAAAGTATGACACAATTGTTTTGTTTGAGAAAAGTTTCCCATGAATTTTAAAAATTCATGTTTAATTTGCACACCTCTAAAGTATGGGATAATTGTTATGCTGGAGTAAATATAAATT
>JABXWE010038003.1:0-15430 GCA_014611495.1 Limonius californicus
TTAAAATAAAAATTCAAAATGGCGCCCAGCCGCCATTTTAAATGATAGAAAATTTAATCATGGGCTAAAAAATAATATTTAACTTCCCATTAAAGCACACCAAATTTTGTGGTAAAATATCAAGTCGTTCAAAACTTAGTTGGGGGGGGGTTACTTTATAGACACAGTGTATATGGAAGTAATAACATATCAGAAGAGACAATTGGAAGAATAATACTTTGGAATCAATGTTATTTCTGACTAATTAAGCAAGGAAAGTCAAATACTTTCAGAAAAAAATCAAAATGATTTTCTTGCTGACTTAATCCAGATACCTTGTATACCTTATGTTGTAGGCGTATCAGGTTAGTCTGCTTCGGGTTTTCTTCTATACATTTCTTTCCATTTTTGTCTGTCAATGGTTATTTAGGGTACTTCGTTATGCACTGCTTTTATCACTTCTTCTCTCCATTCTCTTCTCGGTCTTCCTTGTTTTCTATTTCCTAATCGGGCCTCATATGCTTTTTTTGGCAGGCTCGAATTCTCTATCCTTGTTAAATGACTCAGCCATCTTAATG
The DNA here is from genome assembly GCA_014611495.1 of Limonius californicus. Taxonomy (NCBI): domain Eukaryota; kingdom Metazoa; phylum Arthropoda; class Insecta; order Coleoptera; family Elateridae; genus Limonius; species Limonius californicus. Next base: position 558 of record JABXWE010038003.1, read on the forward strand.
TTTCTTCTTACAGTGGTTTACACAAATTGAATGTAGACAACGAACATGCACAATTTTGTGTTGTGTCGGTTCCACCCTGACGTTTTTCTTTGTGCATCTTATTTCGGATTCTGTCTAATTTGGTCTCCTATTTTTTTTTAGGAATCGCATCTCCGTACTTGTTAAGTGACTTTGGTATCTATCTATAGTTGTTTGCGATTTGCTAGTATAACAGTATTGGTACTTTTCTGTATATTTCTCCTCTTGTTTGCTCGGGAATCTTTCGTTTTTAAAGAATGTTTTCTTAATTGCACTGAAAAACTTTCTGTTGCTTCAATTCTTTAGTCTATCTCGCTGTCTATCACACGAAAGAAAATTACAATAATTTGATAGGAATCTACTGAGAAAAATGTATGGGAGAATACAAGAGAAAGAGGTATAATTTTGAAATCCAAGCAATACATGACATTCCCAATATAATCAAACACATAAAATGCAATAGATTGTCACCAAATCGGGCAATGAACGGTAAACCAGGGCGAAAACATATGTGGCATTAACGCGTCCAAAAGGTATTTGAACTAAATGAGTGTTCATAACTGGAAGGCAATGGCAGAAAACAGGAACCGCCGGAGCGAGATGTTAGAGGAAGCTAAGATTCATCCATAATTGTAAGCATCCGAAGAAGAAGAAATTATTTCTATTCCAAAAGCAAATATTTCAGGAAATAGCGGGAGGCACCTCGTTTTTAATTCGACTTCTCTAACCAACAGAGATCTTTAAATCTTAAAAAATTTCACTTCCTTGTATAATCAATTTCTTCTTTTTTTTTTGTATATAAGTCAGTGTCCTGTTATTTACTTACAATGAAATATGTTCTGTGAGCCCTGGTTGCATGTTTACAGAGCAGGAGAATAACTTAACCCGCCCAACAGAGAAAAAAAGTTCCACTACATGGTTTACGATTATCAGAGATACTTGAATGGCAACCGGGACCGACGGCTGTATATGCCCTTCAAAGCACTAAGCTCACTAAATCTCTTAACAAGTAATTATATATGGAAAAAGTGGGTTGTTTTTAAGCATAAAAACATCATTAACACGAATTGTACTCATGGAAAGTGTCACTTTGTTGAACAGACACAAGACGCCTTACATTTGAAAGTTTAGAATAATTAAACCATACTATAAGCTTCGATGACTACTGCAGCAAAATGAGTGGGTTCCGTTTTCATTCAATTTACTTTCACTGGATGAGTATAATTGAGATATGATAGCTGAGACTGCTTGACATTATTCTTTTGGAGGTCAACAAGCAGCAAATATATGGTTAATGGTGATATTATTCCGTAGACGCTATTATTTTCCGCGACTTTCTTCTCTACCGTAAACTGTGCTGATTTGGGTAGGCTGAGCCAAATAATTAGATTTGTGTAAGGTTCCTATTTTGAGAACTTGCTCTACAGGTTGAAGCCGAATTCCCTGATTTTTAGTATTCCACAAGATTTTTAATGCATCCTCTTTTTGATAGACAGAAACACTTTGTGTAGGGTAGTTCCTAGGGCTTCAATAACTGAGGTTATACGACCTTCTAACGTGATTAATGTAAAAAGGCACTTAAACGTTGTACATACATTCTGGAAAGCTGGGTGAGTAAGAATTAAATCCTCTCGCCTTTGCGGAAGTAGTCTGAAAGCTTTTGAATTTTAACCAGTGGCTATTATTGCAAAATAAATATATATTCTAGAGGAAAAACTATATATTTTTTAAATAAATGTGATTCAATCCGGAATATATTTTTTGTACTGTGCGATTTCAAGAGCTTGTACGACGTCACAGTCCTAAATTTGTAACAATCAACCTAATACTATCTCGTGTTTTCGATGTTTATTGTGTATGTTTAGTGATTGTAGTTTATTTATTGGATATTGCTATAAGAAATATTTGTCATTTAGCCACTTCACGCAAATACCAATTTTAATCAATATTTCTATTAAAATATTTAACAATGACCTCAAAAATATACCTTTGTTACACTCTTTCTGGCTACAGTAGTAAAGGGAATACAAAAAGGACAATAGGTAAGGATCATACGTTCAAAAGACTATGACGTCACAAATTTGAGACCTAATAATTTTTAAATGAATTAAATATTTATATTAATTCAGTTGATACGACTATTATAGTATATAGGTGAAGCACATCCGTTTTTATAAATACATAGTCGTCAATGACCTCATTATAAAACTCATTGCATTGACTACAGACTCCTTGTAGACAAATCTTGATAAATATGACTAATTTGGATAAGATCTTCGTGTTGTTTATGTTGCCTTTTCCTCGCCAAGTAAAGAGTCGATCAAACCGATGCCTGGTGGGCCGCCCACCGAGTCGTTTTAAATAATTGGGTACCTGCGTTCGAATGTCTAAGGAATAATAATGAGGTTGTCTAATGCGCGATGCTCACCTTGTGTCATGAATTTGGCACGCCACAAACTGGCGTAAGAACAAGGATACGGAAGTTCTGACCTTCCACGTTACAGGCCAAACTCCTTTAGGGTCTGTAGAGTCTTACCATTGTAAGTAGGAGTAAGAGAGTAAGTGGAATAGGAGAATTGGGCGCAGTCGTTTGGTCGTTACTGTTTGTACTCTAACAAAAGCGTAAAATTTGTTGGTTGAGATTTGTGCTTTCATATAATTAAATATTCTATTTGACTCAAGAGGAAGCAGCACAATTATTTATTAGCTATGAAGCTATGATATCAATATTGTGAGGGGTAATGGAGCATATTTTCAGAAGTATTTGTTTGTATTTTAAAATAATGGTTCTAAAACATTAAAATTATGGTATCTAAAGGTCTCCTTAATTTAAGATTTAAAAATAAATTAACGCATAATGTTTAATCTTGGTGTTTAGCTTAAATAAATTACTACGAAAACCACCAGTTTAATTAAGTATTCAAAAATTAATTAGTTAAGTACTTTATTATCTATAAATATTAACTTAATTGAATGTACATTAAATTAGTGGTTCATAATCAAATTTTTGATTAAACAAACATAGGCGCAAATTATTTTGTTCCAATTATTATGTCATTAGCCAAGTATATAGCACGGATTTTATTATATGATTATGTGATGATTTTTGGATATATCTCAGGCCTTTGATAAAGTGTGGCACATTGGCCTTTTATTCAAGTTACGTATCCTTCTCATCATCATCATCATCATCATCTGACATGGAGCTGACTCGAAGGCCCCCTATAAACTATTTCATTGTCCTTAAGTCCTATCTCTATGCCAGACACTTTCTGGTCAAATTTGATACTGAGCATACAGAACTCCGCAAGGTAGTGTCCTAGGACCTCTGCTCTATCTGTTATACACAGCAGACCTACCTACAACAGCAAATGTCGTTACAGCAACCTTTGCAGATGACACAACAGTCCTAGCTTCTGACACTGATCCAGTTATTGCTTCTCAAATATTGCACACCAATCTAACTGAAATACAAATATGGCAAAAGAAATGGAGAATAAAAACAAATAAAACTAAGTCTATCCATGTGACGTTTACCACACGAAGGGAAACATGCCCCCCTGTTCAGTTAAATAATCAACAGCTGCCTTAACAAGAAGAAGCCAAATATCTTGGGCTATATATCGATAGAAGGCTCACCTGGAGAAAACACATCTTTACTAAACGTAAACAGCTAGGACTTGCTCTCTCCAAAATATATTGGCTCCTTGGACGTACCTCCAAACTTACCACTGAAAATAAACTGCTGATTTACAAAGTTATACTAAAGCCAATTTGGTCATACTGGATCCAACTCTGGGACACAGCATCTACATCCAACATAGAAATACTTGAGCGTTTTCAAGTGAAAGTGTTGAGAATGATAGTGAACGCGCCTTGGTTTGTGTCCAATGCAGTCATCAGAAGAGACCTCCAAATCCTAATGGTCAAAGAAGAAATACGACAATATAGCCTCCAGTACATTGCTCGACTGCATGCACATCCCAACGACCTAGCAGTGAATCTTCTAAATCAGCCCATAGCCAACAGAAGGTTGCAACGATACCTACCCAACGATCTGTCTACCAGATTTTGATATGCATGTCTTATGTTAGTTCTAGTTTAAGATTTAGTATGTAAGTATGTTGTCCTAAATCACACAATGGACATAATCCATTTGTTACAGGAGTTTGTCACTGGGCAATCTTCTACATGTTACCTATATTGTTATACCGTTTGCTAAATGTACATTGTATAGATTGTAAATTAAATAGGACGACAAAATAAAAAAAAAGATTATGTAATTATATCTGGATACATTTTAAAATGCTTGACTGATACAATTAATACGTAATTACGTTTAATGGTATTTGGGCCGAAAAATTTTAAAAAGACAACTGTCACAATACTATAAGTATCTACGTTATAATTGCATCTTTATAAATTTGATTAATATGCTGATGGTAATTGATTAATCGTCTCTGTAATGACTAAATGTTTGATTTACCGATCATTTAACTACATAATTAAATAATAGGTAAATAATTTAATAGAATTAAGCTATAATTATTGAAAATTAACTAACCAAAGTTCTTTCTCCAATTTTAAATTAGAAAAATTCAGATAATTGTACTTTATGCTATAATTCACTTAACCCTTCTTGTCTTCTATTGCTCAAAATGCATCAGCCGAGGCATTTTTACAATGCTGTCAACATGGTACTGATATCAATTATCCTTGGTAAAACATCTTAACGTAATTACTTTTCCTGTTGAGATTTTGAGAAATGGCCTATAATCGATTAATTTGATATTCTGAAAAATAGAACTTTAAGCAATTAATTGATTATTATTTGATTAAATATGTATTTACAATCTCTTAATTTAACATGATTTAAAAATGAACTTCAGTTCGATTGTTAGTTGACTAATTGATTAATGTTGATTAGTTGTACCAGTGGGCTACGCTCCATGCTTGTTCTCTTGCCCGTTTAAAAAAATAATAAATAAGCTCTGTTGGAACGGGCGGTACCCTCCAAGAAGAAAGGGTACAGACGAAGCTTTTCTCATATTATTAAATAGAGTAAATATAGTTTGATTAACACTGAAAAAATAGTATGTTTATATCTGTTATATTATTTACGCATAGTTTCTAGCCAAATCTGTAGAATGATAACATTACAAAAACAGTTATATTTAACTCATCAATTTTTAATCTATTTTAAAACAAAATTTAAGGTTAATTCTGTAAGTACTTTAAATTCGGTAGTATTTCTAAACGCTGCCACTAAAATTGGAAAATTTAGTTTCCAGAACCTCGCATCCATTGTGCATGTCTGTTTTACGCTGCCTGCTAAAATACCTATTATTTGTGTCTATTACAATGTATGTGTCTAATATATTGGTTGATAAGCAATAAACTATAGTGTTTCATCAAATTTGTTGGGAAATCGGAAACATGACAACGCCGCCTTATCGCGCGCACTGCTATCATTCTAAGCCAGTTTAAATTTTAAACTTCTTATTTTGCTTCCCTCAATTCTTGTGACTCCTTGCTACTCCAATTTTTGCTTCTTAGTACTTACTTAGTTGAACTTAGCTCATTTAAGGTTTAACAAGAAACTGATTTTGATAAGCAAAATCAAATGAAAACACTTACACACATAATTTTTTTAACAAAATTTAAAGTAATTAGTGTGACAGATACAGAAAACAATAGACGAAATAAAGGAAATAATTAAAGCTATGGCTGAAGAACTCGAAAGAAATTCTTCTGAATTTAAGGAGCTGAAAAAAGAAATAAGAGCTAAAGAAGAGAAATGAGTTGAAAAAAACACACAATTAGTGTCAAAAATTGAAAAGCTAGAAATGAAAGTGGAAATGTAGGATAAGAGCGCAGATAATATAATGTTGCAAAAAAAGGGGTTGTGGTACAGAGCTGAAACATAGAATCTCAGAAATAGAACAGTATCTAAAATATGACATAAACATAGAACTCACGCTTAAAAACATAACATAAAGCAATAGAAAGGGAAAACATTATATTTCCTCAGATGAATATTTGAACAATGAAATTAGAAGTGATGAATAAAAAGCAAATACTAGAACACAAAACAATGTATATTAAAAAGAAAGGCAAATTCAAAGAGAAATCGGGAATATTGTAAGACCACAAAAGGAAAAAGACATACAATCAAGGTAGGTTACAAGAAGGCTCCGTAGACAGAGAAGAGTGCATATGGGTTCATAAATTAGAAAGTATAATCAATAAAAAATCGAAAAACTCGTAAAACCAAGTGTAGGAAAAATATGAAGCAGATAATCGCAGCAAAGAAAATGGACACAAACACTGAAGACAAAAGCCAAGCGATGTATATATATATATATATATATGTATGTATATATATATATTATATAAGTTCCTTTGACTCCTCGTGGGAGCATAGGGCCTCCACAAAACGTTTCCATCTGGTCCTGTTGATGGCTAGTGCTTTTATTTCACTCCAGGAAACTACTATTTTTCAGCCTCTTTTATTATTGATCGTTTCCAAGTCATCTTGGGTCTACTTCCTTGTGGGTTCCAATCTAGCGCCTTCCTTGGAATGCTACCTATAGGAGTTCGTAGAGTGTGACCTATCCAATTCCATTTACGGCGTTTGATTTGAGTTTCTATATTTTCTTCTTTTGTGCTTGCGCACAGATCTATGTTGCTGATAGTGTTTGGCCAATATATATGTAGTATTTTCCGCAGACTTGTATTCGGCGTGAGTTACTCGACAGTTGGCACCGCTATACAGTTCTATAATTAGATTAATTGTCTTTATTGGCACTCCCATTTCAGCAAGGGTTTTCCAGATCGATGCCTGGTTTAAGCTATCGAAAGCTCTTTTAAAGTCGATGAGAAGCAAATAGAGTGGCGATGTCCATTCCTGGGAAGCGTAGAGTGTTCATTTGTTCGAAAGGGGATCGGTGGGGCCTGAAGCCAGCTTGTTCCTTTCTTAGCTTAGGCTCTACATAACCTTTTATTTTCGATAGTATGATTTGTGTCATTACTTTATTAATGGTATTAAGTAGTGTAATTCCCCTCCAAGTCCTTCTTTGCAGCTATCTGGAATCTTCTCGGAGTTCCAGGCTTCTAATACGATTAGATGTAGAATATCTGTTATTATTAGAGGACAGGGACTTCGGCTGGTATGTTATCTGGCCCTGGCGATTTGCCGGAATTCAGTTGCATTATTGCTTGTCTAATTTCACGTTTAGTAGGTGGATCTATACTTATATCGAGGGTTGAATGGAGTACTTGGTCTTCCAATTCAGCTTCTTCTGTATTCACTTCTTGTACGTCTAGCATTTCGGTAAAGTATTCATGCCATCTTCTTAGCTGTTCTTCTTCTTTGTGAAGCTATTTACCTTCTTTATCTTTATTAACTGGGCAGTCACGTATATAATTCGAAGTATATAGAGTAAAAGAATAAGTATATTAAAGATAGGTCAGTGGAAGGTTAGCACCTTGTACCAAACAGGAAAACTGGCACAAGTAATACAAGAAACGAAAAGGTGCACTATAGAAATATTAGACGTAATTGAATGCAGATGGAATGGAAACGGAATTGAAGTAGGAAAATAATGTATGGATGGATGGGGCATACTCTTAGGAAAAGTAATATGGAAGTTTGTAGGAAAGCGCTGACGTGGAACCTACATGAGAAATAAAGGACGCCTAAACACAACATGGAGAAGAACTATTCAAAAAGAAATCAACAAGACCTTAGTGCAGATAGAAAGAAATGAAGTTTTACAAACAACCTATACGGGAATAAAGGGAATACTGTTGCTACTACTATTCTATTATATCAAATAGGTTACTGGTATTTTATTTTGTATGTTAAAAATCTTTCCAATTATTTGGAGAAGCTACGAGCACGGACTTGTAATTGCTCCTATCCGTTCTAAAGACTTTAGGATGTTTGTCATGCCACCTATTAGAATTGTTAATTCAGTAAGTAGTACAATTGTGTTCATCAATAAACAATCTGCGTCAAAATTTAATTCATGCACTTTGCAAATAAGCATTAAGTATCTTCTAATAACATAAATATTTATAATTTATGAGACGTTTTAGCGGTGGTGTATAACAGGAATACACTTGTACAGTGGGTAACGCAACTTTCTTCCTGTGATTGAAATTAGTACTGATTGGATACATTAAAACACCAAGGAATTGGGGTTTATGTGAAGGACGCGTTTAGGCTTCGTTTGTTTTGCCATGGGGTTTGGTAAACTAAAAAGAATGAGGCAGGCAGAAACGACGTAAACTTGATTTGTAGCAGATTAAGTAATACCATATGTCTACAAGTTACATTGAAACTTTTGCTTGGTTTCTATAATTTTGTCAATTTGCAATAAACATGTTTACCTCCGCATAACCTTAGTTTTACAATAATGTAATATTGCTGTTTAGATATTTTTAATCATGTTGTACTAGCACTATTATTACGTTATATATTTTTAATTTCTTAAGAAAGGAGCAGAAATTTGCTGAGTAATCTGAGTACCTTAACATGTTTATACGTTTTCTATGAGGTTGCAGATTACATACATAGATATTTAATTCAGAAAATTGATTAATGTAAATCCTAGATTACAAATTTAATTATTTGAAAATTAAAAATAAGAAGTCGTATCCATAGTTGCAGAGCCGCAATAAGAAAACTTTGCGTTTAGGCCAAAATAAAATGTTGTGAACTTAGTATAATAATATTGATCTTCACATATGTACACATTAAACTGATTAATAGCAAAGAAATATGCTATTATTATTACCTGGATCTGGACGACACAGTAAATAGTTGTTGTTTATAATTTACCAATTTATGTCTAGACGTTCAAATGAAGCACCTTCTGTAACTACCAATAATTTGATGTTGACAACAGTTAAATAAACCTATTAACCGTCTTTTTCTAATTGTTATAATAGAGAGTATATTATAAAGAGGAAAAATATAATTACACTAATCTTGTACTACTAGGTAAACCTAATAATAAATGAATGAAACAGATTGTTTTGACTTTCTTATACTTTAAATAATCTGTGCCGTACACAGTATTGAGAATCTGTACTTATATTTCCCAAATTCTAATATTAAAATAACTGCTTTGGTAACATACGCAACTTTCGCGTTTGGATAAATATATGTCACAGGCAGGTAACGTACCTGCTAACGTTAAGAAAATGTACCCAAGTGCGGTTACAAATTAATAACGGTTTTATTTTACATTTTCTTTGATACATCAAAATTATAATGTTTAAATGCTATTAAATATCTGAATTTTATGATGGTTACGTTAAGTATTTTTCGAATCCTAGCAGGTCTGTTATATCAGTATCGTAAATCAAAAAAAAAAAAGATCACCCAGTTTAGACTTTAATCAAAATCTTTGGAGTGGCTTGGTACAAACATTCTGTTTAATACCATTATTTTTAATAAGTACACCATTTGTGTAATAGCTTGTTCTCAAAAAAGTACTTAATTTGACATTTATGTCAATTGAATTAACGATATCCGATTTTATAAATTTGTGTATACCAACTTTTGTCAAAGGGCCACCAGGCATTTAAAAGACATCGGCGGTCCAATATACCGGGTCATTTTTTAAACGCGTCCGTCCACTCTGTAACTTTTCTATACTCAGATTTATATAGGTATATATATATATATACACACATATAGTATGAGTACTGTATCTTGTAATAAGTAGCTAGGCTACACACATTACAGCTGTTTGTATTCCAAAAGAATCTTAGTAAACTTTACATTGTTTAAATGAATACAAATCAAAATAGTTAGATTGAATGTACTAAGAAACTGCAATGAAACTATTTACTAAGTAATAAATAAGACGCAGTTTTGCAATAGATACATTTTCAACATTTATTTTTTATAATTCAAACAAAACAAATACAGAGAACGCCAAAATGGCATAAAAATATATGATGACATGACAATAAATGCAACAAGAAAAGTAAATTAAATAAAACCAGAAAGAAAAACTCTAACTAACGTCGTAATAAATGGTCAATCTGCCGTCCACCTTGCTGTTCATATAAGTCAATCCGCCGCAGAAGAGAATTTCTAACACGAGCTGGCATATGTGTGTTGATTGACCCCCATAATTCAATAATTGTTTCACGTAAATCTTCTACGGGAGTTTCATAGACGTCGTTTCTTACTTTACTCCACAAAAAGAAATCTAAAGGAGTCAAGTCCGGACTATGTGGAGGCCAGGGATGAATTCAACCGCTTGCAATTAATTGGTTATGGAATGTTTCATCTTGGTAGTTTCCTACAATTCATGAAAATGGGCAGGTACTCCGTCATTTTGGATCTACATATGCTGTTGAACATAACATTTTCTAAAAAATGTAAATACATTTCCCCATTTAAACTGCTCTCAAGGACGGGGACCAACGATAAAGTTGTCACTTATTGTTACTAAACGTCGGTTCGCTAGAAAATAGAATCTTTCTTAAAATCAGTGAATTAGTAGTAACTTCGTTTCTTAAAAATTTGCAAAACTTCACCCGAGGTGGGTAATCATTTAGTAAGGTATTGCACTAATCTGACGTGGTAATGATGAAATTGATTTGCATTTAAAATGCTAAATATTGAGCTTGGGTTGAAGCCTACAGTTCTTGCAACTGCTTGTTGGCTTATATGGGATTATCAGTTACTTGTTTGATAACTGCCGCTTCAGATGCAATAGTCGTAAAATATATAGTTGTCTCACCGTTGGTTTGGAAAACTGTCCATATTGCCGCAAATTTATGTCCAAACGCCTAAAGGCATTATGCGATTATGTGGAAGGGGTCTATCCGGGTATTTTTGTGTACATCTTCGTAGTATTAAGTCCGCAGCCCGTCTGCATTCTCCCAAAATCAATATTATATCGGGTTTCGCTATTAAAATACATTGAAACTGATTATAATTGCCACAAGAATCTATACATTTCAACGATTTTGTACAGCTAAGTTTCGACTTAAGTCGAAGTAGTTGACATTAGCCTGTCCAAAGGACTGTAATCTAAAAAAAAATATAGCTAAAAAGAAAAATTAATGATGCATGTCATGCACATGTGAGAGGTGTAACCTACCTACTTGTTACAAGAGAAAATGATCACAATGTATATATGTATGTATATATACAGGGTGATTCTAAACATGTACGAGAAACTTTAAACACGTTACGGATATTTGGCTTTTCAAAGTTTATACATCACTTCAGTAAATTCGCAATAACTGTTTTATTTCTTGTCCAATTTTGATAAACTTCGTTGTTTTGGCAAGCTAACAGTCCAAGTTTAATTTCCAGTCAATGAAAATGTTCAGTTGTGTATGAAAAGTTAATGAATTCTTTTACAGCTTCTGTACTAAAATTCTGTTTTCCACAAAAAGGTCAAAGTATTTAGTGGGTTATTTAACAGTTTCGAACAGAAATGACAATTTAAATACATACACTTAATTTACAAATATTTTTAGGTCAGATGTCATGCACTTTTTACACTCCACTATACATTTTTCTTGACTAACACTTAAGTTTGGACTCATAGGTTTCCAAAACAATGATGTTTATCAAAATGGGGCAAGAAACAAAAAAGTTATTAACATTTTAGTTAAGTGATGTAAAAACACAGCAAACGCTGTATCGCCACAACGGTGCCGAATAAAAAAATACTAGGTGATTTAGGGATTAAATAGCCTCATATACCTACGTGTTTAAAGTTTTTCGCACATGTTCAGAATCACTTTGTATATGTAAAATTATATATTGTTGTAACCAGCTCGTATGCATTTACAAAGCGGTAATGTTAAATATTTTCCAGTTACACTAGAAGTAATATCAACTTTAATTTTTTAAATATCGCTCTGTATATTTTCGCTCATTTTTAAATATGGTATTTACTGCTTTTCAGTAGTATCCAACGTACTATATTTATTTTAAAAAATAAACTTTTATGCTCAAAAATATACCGAGTGTTCTAAAAATAGTACTTTTGGTTCAACCAAAAGAGACAATATTTAATAATGCCCTATATATTTACATATGTATTTCTAATTATAAAAAAAGGTAAAATGGACACACTTAAAAATGATCCTGTACATGCGTATAAGCATTTATATACAATGTGGTCGTAAAATGTCACCCCCCCCCCCCTCTCTTACTAACTTTTGAACGATTTGATATTTTTTCACTAAATTTTGTGTGCTTTAATGGGAGGCTAAATACTACTTTCTATTACATATTTATTTTATAATTTACAAAATGGCGACTAGGCGCCATTTTGAAATATTTTTTTAAAAAGCAATGGGGATCGAGTGACGTATCATTTGAAAGGTCTCTTTGAGTAGAGTCTAACAATATTATCAGTTTCTGATATTAAGCAAAACGCTAAAAAAATATAGGAGGCGAAACAACAGAAGTAAAACAATTGAAATAATTAGTCTTTTCGTTCTGTCACCTTAATTCTGTTATTGTTTGCTCACGTTTGAAAATTGGGTGTTAAAACCGGTGATGCTAACAATAATTATGGCGAATGTTCGAAATTTCAATCAACTATTATTTTTTCTGGATAAATATTTTTTTATGAAACTTAAGAATCAGACGCAGAATTAAAGTACCTTTCAAATGAGGTGTCACTCGACCCCTATTGCCATTTAAAAAATAGTTCAAGATGACGCCTAGCCGCCAGTTTGAAAGTTATAAATTGAAGTATGGACTAAAACGTAGTATTTAGCCTCCTATTAAAGCACACAACATTTTCTGAAGAAATATCAACTCGTTCAGAAGTTAGTAGGGGGAGGACATTTTACGACCTCATTGTATATACGGACAGTCTATGGGTTTGAATCCCATATTTCTATTGATATTTTAGAATCCTTTTTTAAACAAAATTAACTGAATCATTTTGACATAACAATGCCAGAATTAAATTTTTAAACTTTTTCATGAACCAATTACTGTTAATAGCACCAAAGTAATGCCAGAACGAATACATCCTATCGTGTAAGACGAACTTTTTAAATGAATTGGATTGGATTAATTACTTTAAAATATTTAAGACAGGCGTACGCTACATAAACTCAGATTTTAGTCTTATTTATTATTAATTTGTTATAATTCCAATTAAGAAACACAAACGCAATCGCTATTTGCATTCACTGCAAGTATAATCTTATCATAAAGACATCCCTAGAAAGTGGAGTCTACAGATCTACATTTTATTAGGCATCATCATAAAATTGCACAACTTGTTACTAAAAAATGTCTTTCGGACCTTTTTGTCGGAGTATTCAAACACTTTTATTTTTTATGTATTTCTATTTTTTGATATTTATTGGAATTGCGTAAGAGAGCTGTGTTGAAGGGAATTGATTTAGTTCTAAATATACAATGCGGTCAAAAATGTCGTCCCCCCCCACTAACTTTTGAACGACCTGAAAGTTCTTCATAAAATTTTGTGTGCTTTAATGGACGGCTAAATACTACTTTTTAATATATATTTAAATTTTATAACTTTCAAAATGGCGGCAAGGCACCATTTTGAAATATTTTTTAAATGACAAAGGGGGTCGAGTGATATCTCATTTGAAAGGTATTTTGATTTTGCGTCTGATCCTTAAGTTTTATAAATAAATATTCATCCAGAAGAAAATGACGGATGATTGAAAATAACAAGAATTAAAACAAATAAGTGGACGCGACTGCCTCCCTGGACTTTCCTATACTGGAAACTGTTCATATCATCTTTATTCAACAGTAGAGTTATTTTCCTCAAAACGGTTGTTCAAGCGCTATCCTAAAACCTTGCCTCGTAACGAATAGACTTACAAGGCTTGTAAGAAGTCCCGCCAAATATCTGCGGTGCCCCTTAATTTCCTTTTAATATGCAACCAGGCATACTTCATTCTCTACTATATACGTGATATTTTGACTGCAAATTGAGTTTGCTGTGATTTTATAACAGACAGACATTTTTTAAAAACCACTTTTTTGGATTCCTAGTGACCCAAAACGGATATTTCAAACAGAACTCGCTATTTAAGTTTATATATAAAAATTCAACGAGGTTTAGTTTTCTTTTTACGGCGAACAATACCTCACATGTCGACATTTTTAAAGCTTAGCATATACAGGGCGCTGACTTTGAATACTTTCCATAGGAAAAATACATGCATTTGTGGAATTGTTTAATTTCCTGCTCCCCAAGTTGAAAAGCGCATTCGAAACAAGTACGCAAAAGAAGGATTATGTTTACAGATGCTACTTTTATTTTTTAAATATCAAATTAAGTATTAAATACAAAATTTTGATAAATAATTTATAATTTGTTGTTGTAATACCGGTTAAAGAAATGAATGTAGCGCGACAGTATGGCAATGGTTCTGAACCAAAGTGCGCGGGGCTGTCCGTACCGCTAGGCCGTCGCGCGGTCTAACTAGTACCGATCGCTATTGCTACCGAGGTAAAATTTTCTAAGTTCCTGGAAATTATATTTTGTAGGGCATAAATTTTTTATTTTCGCGGAAAAATATTCTTTGACGCAAACAAATAACAACCGTTAGAATAAAAAAAATATTTTTCTAAAAAAGAGGGGGGAGGGGGCCGGTGCGCTTACATATATCCACGATTGTAATATTTCTTTACATATTCATATGCTCCATTACGTACTGACCGATTCAGTGAAAACCCCAGCTTCCTATCTTTTTTCGTTTATTAATTAAAGGAGTTTGAAGTTTCAAACTTCCAAGCTTCGTAGAGGGCACCACAGGAAAATTACGGAGTTCTTCAAAAAATATATCGATAGCCCCTTGCGAGGTCT
>JABXWE010038004.1:0-14876 GCA_014611495.1 Limonius californicus
CGGCAGTTCTTCAATGTATTTTGTGGTTCTCATTATCCCAGAGACTACATGCAGTCAATCAGCTCCTTCGGCTGACATGCACTACCATAACATAACAGAAGTTAGGTGTTTTGTTGTTGGAAGTACGCGTTTTGGTGAAAATTCTTCCCCAAGAAACCTCCCGGCATACTTATCATTGCTAGCAAATGTGGATTCATCACTCACTAACTCATTTGCCACCATTCTGGTGTTCATCAATGATGTTCCTTTGCCCATTGCAAACGCTTGAATCTCTGTTTCTCGGAAAGCGGAGGTTTTCTTGCGTGATCTACATCCTCCTCGTCTTTTTCCCACAGTAAATATACAAAATCCACACCAGCTTCTGACCATAATTTGATTACTTCTGTAGAATTGACGTTCCTGTCGGCCAGACTAGTTCTTTATAGCACAAAGTTATCTCTAGCAGAGGATATTTCTGATTTCCGAGATTTATCTTCAATTTGTCCACTTTCGCCATTTCCTTAACTTTTCTAACAACGGTTGATTGATTCGACTGCACTTTATTAGCGATTTTATGGGTGGAAGGTCTTTCGTTATGGTGGAAAATGATTTTATACTACCAATTTGGTCATATGGCATAGAACTGTGGCGATATTCGTTCTTATGTCAATATTATACCATGGTTCCAGTCACAGGTGCTAAGGATGATTGCTGATGTTCCGTGGTATGTCTCGAATAGAACTCTACACAACGATCTTCAAAACCCATTCGCTAACGAAGTCATAGTTGAACGATCAACAACACATCACCAACGAATAACAGACCATCCCAATAAGTTATTAGAACCAATCACCAGATATCCACAACACAGACATCTAAAGTGTAAATGGCGACAAGATCTGGCAGGATAACAACTGTGCCAAATATTACTGCATCCCAAGCAGTGAGCGCAACAAGTGTACCTAATACCTAGTGTACTATAACGTTAAACGTTGAACAGTGTTAAAATCGGTATCTGCTCCTTATACTAGAAGTAGCCAGTGTAGCATCACTGCAGGCTCCCGTGTCAATACATTTATAGACATACGTTTAGCTCATAGAATTCCTACATGTATTCTGATTGCTAATTCATCTTTAAATAAAAGAAAAGAAATAATGCTTTTCGTGGGATAAACTCTGTTTCTTCTGTTAAGACATGGTGCAACTTTGATCACTCATAAATTTCAAAAAAATGTTCTAAACTCAATGCAGTTAGTTCCTAATTTTCGGATTTTTCTATAACGTTTCGTTGGTCTCTCCTGCTCTTTGATATCCTCCTAGACTCATTTAAGGATCAATTCGTAAGCTCCTGTTCTTGGTCCGTCCGTCCGATCTACCTCTCGGTCGTGTTCCTTTTCTCACCTTATGCCCGTAATATTTTAGAATAATGCGGTTTATTATTTTTCGTATTGGATCAGGAACTTTTATTTCATCTATTACTGACTGGTTCCTGCAGTTTTCTGTGCACGATATTCTCAATATCCTTCTTCAAAATCCTTCTCCAACACAATAATTCATGTTCATCTTGATGGTCTGGGACTCTGCTCCATATGTGGAAATTGAAAAGATCTTCACTAGTCGTATTTTTGTCTGTGTGGTGATATTTCTGCCTATACAAATTTTATGTAATTTGCTCATGACAGATCTTCCTATTCCTAGGCGTCCGACTTCTATTGTGTCTATAAGTCTATGGTTTGCCAGAACATTTTCTGAAATTGGTTCAATCACCATCTTGGCCTTTGTTAAGTTTAGCTACAGGTCCAGTCTTGAACTTTGTTCTTCTATAAAAGTTCTGCGTACTTCAGGTTGGTTATCGTTCTTTCTTCTATTTTAATTCCCCCTTCTCAGTTTTCTAGGATTCTGCTCACTACATGTTCACCATGCATAAACCCATTGCCGCCTTGCCATACCCATTTTTCAATCTTGAATGTTTAAAAAAAGGGAAAACAACGTAGATTCATTCTCCACAAGGGGGCGGGCGCTATAGGGGTCATTCGGGTTCCGCACCGGAACCCTAAGCCCCTCTTCAGCCAATAATGGGAATGTAAGCATGGGAGCGACCTATCCTTACATTCTCATAACTGACTTAAGAGGAGCTTAGGGTTCCTGTGCGGAACCCGACTGACCCCTGAGTTTTGGCAGTGTATTTTGAGAAATGCTTTATTATTTTCATACAGATTATTTATACGTCTTGCTAAGTGTTATGGTATGCCCAGTTCTATCAAGATGATACATAGTGATTCCCAGTTCACTGCGTCAAAGGTCTTTTGATAGTCTATGAAACAGCTAAGCGTCTTGTGGTTGAATTCTCTTACTTTTTCTTGAACTGTTTGATGTTTCTGATTTGTTCCCTTTTTCCCCTTACTGGTCTAAAGTCGGCTTGCTCTTGTGGTATCTGTCAGATAATATAGTTTTGCAGCCTTTCATGCAGGAAATGCAGCAAAATTTTGCTGGCGTAGGATATTAGTAAGATGGTTCTATAGTTTGCGCATAGTTTCGGTGACCCTTTTTTGTATACGGGTACAGAAGCAGATTTTCTCCCAAGAAACAATAACACTCTTTGGTGATGCAGGGCTTTTTACACCGCTGTACATCCACTGCCAACTTGTTGCTTTCACCGCTATATCTTTGAAATTCTACCCTAAGTGTTTCCTTTCATATCCCTGGAAATAATTGCGCCGAATTAAGTTTAAATTGAATAAAGAAACCTTCCCCATATTTCCTTTCTTTCCGGAATTAATGAGGTAAATATAAAGTTCCATTTGAATTTCTGCCCATTTTCCTAACACAATGTCAAGCCTCGCGTCTGGATTAAATTCACGCTCGAATTATTCAAAATTAAATTGAATGTGGGAAGTTATGACGAACGCATGAATTTTCCGTTATAGTTTTTAATCTAGAACTGCCAGAAACAAACTAATGAAGAAGCAACTCCTGAGAAGTTGCCTGACTGCATCCGCAATATCATTTAGAATACTCGGGCTTTAATAACTTTACGTCTTACGAATGCCCCCAGAAACTTCATGAATAGAGCGAGTGTTTTACAAACCAGGCAAACGTTAACAAATTGGTTGATAAATGTTTAAAAATCGGCACAGCTTGAAACACGAAAGGGTTGCTTCCTGCGCGGGTGGAATATTAATAATTCACAAACTGAATATGAATCCTAGGAGGTATGTGTCGTCCCAGGCTTACTATATTTAACAGTGAATTCATCTGATATTCAGCAAAGTGTCAACCTCTCTGGGTCGCAGAAAGTTCACATTTTACGGAACGGAAATAGAACACACGGATATGAAGCCCAAAAGAGAAGTAAATAAATACAACTTTATGCATTATTCATTCGAGGTCCGCAAGGTTACTATTTTAGTCGTTTTAACTCTGTAAACCCGTCTGGAAACATTTTTCCAGATAAATAAATAGCCGAGGTGATAAAATGGAAGAAAACGATAACCACAACAGGAATAATCTATATTTAAATGAATGCTACGCCTACTACGTCGATTTTCCACCCACGCGTTCGTCTGCGCTAATTTTTCATGAAAAAATTACATAGAATTGTGCTTTATTAGGTTTTGAAAAGGCACATGAATGGGAATCAGAAATATGTGTTTTCTGATATAATTGCTTTTTCAAATGACTCGAAGGCGTTGAATCCAGGACCGACTCTATGCTTCTTTGTTTAAACTTGCTTAAACAAACAAAAATTATTTTCTTGGTTTGTACCTATATGACATTTTTCTTCTGCATAGAGTTTAAGAAAAATATACCAAATGAATGTAGTTATCGAAGTTAAGGAATTTTCAATTGGGAGGAAAGTGCCAAACTCCAGGAGCGTATTATACATATTAATAATTAACATATATATAAGCAACCTTATTCTACAGCTCCGGCCGTCTCTCGCATCCCAAAAGCCACTGCTTTTTGTTTGTCCAATCTACTTCGTGAAGGTTTCTGTTTATCATATCTTGTTTTACTTATTTCTTCCACGTATCTAGGGGTCTACCCCTCTTTCTTTTTCCCGGTGGGTTCGAATTTATTATTCTTTTTGGCCATCTTTAGGGGTCCATTTTTTGTACATTGCCTTACCGTATAAGTCGTCTCTTTTCTATTTCATCAATCGTTGTTTCATTTCTGTCCATTCTTTCCCTTATTTCAGTGTTTCTAATATGGTTCATCTTCGATGCCCTGCATCCACGTCACAAAATATCAATTTCAACCGCATTTATTCTTTGTCTGTCTCTCATAGACATTACCCAGGTTTCCGAACCATATATCAGTATGCTTTGTACGATGCTATTGTATATCCTGCTTTCGTGCGCTTTTTTAAATTGTTGGACCATAGTAAGGAATTCGGTTTTTGCGTTGTTTGTCTTGCCTGTCCAATTCTACTTGTAGTTTCGATTTGTGAGTTACGTTCTGACGATATTATACTCCCCAAATATTTGTATTCTTCGCACTTGGATATGGTATATCCTTATATATACAGATTTGTTCATTGTCCTCCAGTTACTAAATATTTGGTCTTTTTGTAGTTTATCTTGAGACCATGGGCGTCGGAGAGTTTTCTCATCATCTATTTTATGTCATGTCCATCTCGTGCCATGATGACTTGCTCGTCTGCATATAGTAAGGAATATATACATATAGCTGTCATCTATAGGGATACCCATGTATCTACATTTTCACATACGAAAACTGATGAAAACATATAAAACAAATAATTAGACGAGAAGGTTAATATGTCAGTACTGATAAACACAGAATAAAAATAACATCGGAAACGAATTTAAACTAAAGTTATCTTAATTTATGGAAACAATCAGATGTTTGAAGTAAACTGTGTGAAAAAATAATTAGTATGCAATAACCACATGGTACTTGTTACTTTCCAAGCGATCACTTTTGTCAGCACGCAACAAACCGATGGAAAGACGTTTCGGCTAGCACAAGGAGGAGAGGAGGTTCGTGGAAAACGCATACAAAAAGTAAATTTTGATTGCTACCGTGTACAGCGGGGTAAGTCAAAATAAGTGAGCCCCGTCCTTTCAAGTCACAGCAAAGGAGAGATCCTAGTGGAAGGGACGAGGGCCAATAGCTTACGAAGAATCGAACCTACCTTGTTGTGCATCTCCTTATCTGTATATTTCTTATAAAATGTATGCTGCAAGGGAAACACTAAAAAATAACAAGATGTAAATTATTGAATACTGGTGATAATATATTAAACAAAATAAGAAGAGAATGGTACAATTACAAGCAAAAAGCGAACGTCCAAATCGGGACTAGAGTCTGTCCTGATATAAATTATGCGTAAAGAATGGAATTCCTGAAGTTTGATTTTTTTGTCAAGCTGCTACTGGCCGCGATATGTACAGGAAAATAAAAAAAAAACTGCCGAGTTCACATAACAAGTACAGCTACTTGCTAAATTACCAATCAATTAGCAACAGAAAGTTACCGTATTTCGTGAAAATACGTCTATTTTCCTCACGGCGAAGCACTTTGCAAACAAAAATCGCTGCCTACATTTTCTACTTATGAAGGGCATATATGAATAATTTTAACCTTACTTCGGCTATAAAATTGAAAAAAGCACAAGAAGGTTCTTGTTTCGTCTTTACTTGACGGACGCTGCTGGTTGTAGGAAGAGGGGAAGGCGGCAGTTCGGATTATGTTACTAGCTAGCAATCGCAGCAAAGAAGAAAACACCGAAGTTATCGCATATTATGACAAGTTGTGCAATAAGAATTCTTCCGGACCAAATAGGGGCACAGAGTTTTTGTTGAAACGGCGAACCGCAACAGGAACGTTAAAGATATAACGGGGTTAACTGCCATCCCTTTAAGATGAAACGAGAAGGTTCACAGTATTTTCCATTAAGTTGTTGATTCCTGTATATGTTTCATCTATCTTTGGTGTCGATTTTGATCTACTGGAAACGGTAGAATTTTGTAATTACAAGAACAATTATTAATCCTAACACTGTGTTGCACTAATCACCAACAACATCTTAAAACCTTAAAGTTCTAGGCTCGATTTTTTTTATTTAAGCAGCTTCAAGCAAGCCTAGATTCTCAGAATAACAGAGACACGTGCACTCACGGGCATGCTTCCTGCAAATATTCTTTCAACAAGGCAGATATAACCATGGGCTCACTCATTCCAGTAATAAACTTTCAAGATAACGAACGGTGGCGGAATATGCTCTATTTAGGAATTAAAATAAACAGCGTGAATTGAACGATTCTTTAAATATAAATGAAAATCAGACGAACGTCACATATTTTAGAATGACCTAATCTGATGAAAAATAAATGCCATATTTTGAAATTGTTTGACAATCGTAGCGCTATCCAAGTAGCTCTTTTTCCAAACCAGAACAAAAATTATTTGATATGGATTTTGAAGAAAATGCTGCATTAGAAATGAGACTGCTCCGTAACTGGTACAATAGAAGCAAAATAGTTGTTATGGTATGTCTATCTAAATGTAATAACAGGTATTTCAACGTGAATACTATCAAGGCAAAGAGAACGGAAGAAAAAGTATCGTTCATTCTAATCTTTATTTGCCCGAAAACTACATACCGAAAACGCTAAGCTAAGTATTGTGCACTGTTAAACGTAAATAAATCCAGTTGGTGCTCGCATTTACTACATACATATTGAATGCTGTGCATTTACGGTAATTAAATATCGAATACAGCAAATAACTACTAATATTATATTAAATATCCATTGCTTTAATTAACTCCATTTTGTTTCATCATCAAAGTGGTTAAAAGAGTATAGATAGAAAAGTAGAACTGCAGCAACTGTAATAGAAACAAACACATAAGTAATTGTATACTGGGGTGCAAGAAGTGTGCATGCAATTACATAGCCTAAGGCACCCAAAAGTCAACCTCACCTATCCGTTGTTGCAGCCTATTTTCACAAACTAGGCTGTGGCGACCTAATACAGACGGTATAACAATGTGCAGTGGATACATGTTGAAGAAGGAAATGTTTTCAAACATACAGGATCACAAAATAGGATACCTGTGCGACTAAAATAGTTGGACATCATACGGAAAGGCAACGGAAAACCACCGTATCTAAGCCCTTTCCCAAGATGAGGAAATCTTCTTGGTGAAATAATCCGGAGGCAAACTAGCGGAAACCGCAAACATGAGAAAGAAATATCTAGAATGAAGAAAATAGAAAGGTGGAACGTGAGATCTCTTAGAATGTGGGATACTACAGAATTTTAAAATACGCAAAACGAAAGAATTGGTAAACTAGGCGTCAGAAAAACAAGATCGCTATATGAAGGAGATATTTAGAGTGGAGAATATAGAGTAAATAATACAAAAGAGAGATCGCGCAGCCTAGTGGGTATAGCCGCGAGTTTCAACGCAAGATATCCCCAGTTGGATTCCCTGGAACTGCCGTAATATCTAAGTGTTCTTTCAAAAGGAATTTCCTTCTCTAGATCGACTCAGCCTTAAATAAGTACCTAGGACTAACACCTTGGTGTTATAATGGGCGGCTGAAATGTAGTGCTGGATAAACTAAGATCCTTTCCCAAAAGGAGATTGTTATTATGTAATACAACACCAATATATGGAAATGCGGGAGTAGGATTAATAATGACAAAGGAATGAGGAAGAATAGTAGAAGGATATAATATGCAGAGTGAAACAGTTATAACGGTAAAAATGGAAACAAAACTAAAAGATATTGTAAAACTGTAGTACTGCGAGTAGAGACGAGGAGGTAGGGAAAGTGTACGATGAGATGAAAGAGTTGATAAAATACGTGGAAGATGAAGAACACTGTTAGTTTTTCTCTAATCTAACCTAGAGATTGGAACACAATAGTAGATGAAAGCCCTGACGAGAACATACTCGGGCGAGACAGCCTGAGGCACGGGGACGAAAGAAGAAATAGAATAATCGATTTCAGCATAATGTGGTTGTGGCAAATGCATTGCCTCAACATCATCCATGTAGAAGATACACTTGGAGTAGAGCGAGAAACAAGAAGATGTAGATATACTGTATCTTTGTAAAGATTAAGGACCCAAATTAGGAGCTATCTAGGAGCAGATATCGGCAGCGACCACGACCTTGTCGCGATTAAATGCGATCCTAAGTAAAAGGAGATAATCAAGAAAGAGACTAATATATGGAAAATAGGAAAACCAAAACAGTAAAAGAGAACTAGAAAACAGAATGAACAGAGGAACATCCAGAAAATACATGGAGCGATATAAAGAAAAGCATAGAAGTTTATGCGAAATGTATACTGATGATGATGATTGCTGATTTGAATGAGCAGGATCTAGGACGCGGTTTTCCAAGCATCTCTATGCACTTAGGCCTCATTTAGCCCATTGTACATCCTAATTAAGGATTTTGCCTATGTGGGGTAATTCCAACTGCAGTAGAGATTTTTAACGTATCACACATCCCAGTGGCATGGGATAGGAAAGAAAAACTTGAAAACTATTAAGCCATGGATCACAGATAATACAATTTAATTAATTCATGGGAGGAATAAATACAAACCAGCACAAAATGCGGAAAGTCAAAGAAAATATAGTAGATTGGGATACAGAAATAACAGAGAAGCAATCAGAGCGAAGGTGGCTTATATTGAAGAGAGATGTGAAGAAAGAAGAAGCAATATCACCTGGAAGAATATAAGTGGCAAGAACCGAAGATCAACCGCATGGGAATAAAAGACGAAAGCAGACAGTTCCTACTAGAACATGAATAAATTGTAAATAGATGGAAAAAATCTGGAGAAATGGAGAGAATATGGATGACAAGATGCTAGAGGATCTGCTAGAGATAAAGAAGAAGATCATGGAAACCAGACCATAACCATAGGGAAATGATAAGGCAGTTCAAGATCTGAAAGCAAACAAAGTATCCGGAATAAACCAGATACCCAAGGAAATAATTAGATAAGTAGACAAATACGAAAAATAGCGTACGAAACACTTAAAAATACTAACTAAAATCGAACACAGAAGAATAGGACAAAGAATTAAAGAGCAATAAATTGAAAACCAATTTGGCTTCAGGGAAGAAACGGGGACGAGAGAGGCAATATTAGCCCTAAGAACAATAGCAGGAAACAGGATACGTAAGAGAAGAGAGAGTAGCTTTTATTGACCTAGAAAAGCCCTTCGACAACATAAGGTAGAAGGAATTATTTGCAATCTCGAGGAAGATTTTTAAAATTTCAAAATCGTAGAATGATTTATCCTATATAAGAACCAACTCAATTGGTACCAATTGAGTTAATCATATACCTACGCTCAAAAAAGTAAAAGGTACTAGCGATGGTATTCAATGAATGCCTGGTAAACCAAATTAGAGGTCAAGTAACATGACAGATAGCGATAAAGAAAGGATTAAAGAAAGGTTGCTGCATATTACCAATACGTTTTAGCATATGAATATGGGAGGCGATATCGCATTGGAAAACTAAGTGAGGAAGTATAAGCAATTCAGATTTGAGACTCAATGCTACATACATTGCTATTTGTTGATCGCCTGTTAGCGATTTTAGAAGAGGAAGACGATGCTAGGTGTATGTGCAGGAAACTGAAAGACGAATAAAGCAAATGGGGACTACAAACAAAACATCAACAAAAGGAAATCTTGGTAGTCGAAGGGATTAGTGGAATTCTGGCTATGGAAAACGAAAGTAATAGATATGTGAAAAATTCAAATAACTTAGAGGAACAATAACAAAAGATGGGACAACATATAGAGATATTTCTAAACCAAATAAACCAAGGTAGAAAGGCTATAGGGATGTTGAATTCAATTTTATCGAGCAACCGGATAAAAAAGACGAAAAAAAAACTATATACAACGTCATAATCGAAAGTATAGCTATCTATCTTTCAGAAATTTGGGAGATGACAAAAAAGCAGGAAACAATTTATGACGCAACAAATGGATTTTTTGAGAAGAAGCTGCAGAATCTTTTGGGAATTGAAACATGTAACAAACGAAGAAAAAGAATGAATGTGGAAAGATCGACTGTCGACACTATAGAGCACAGACAACTTATGTGATATAGGCACGTAAAGCGAATGTCGGAAGAAAGATGGCCAAGAAAGATGTATGAATGGTTGCCACCACAGAGAAGAAGAAGAGGGAGGCCAATGATATTGTGGATTAATGGAGCAAGGAAAGCCATTTAAGCAAGGGGATTAGAATAGGAAGGTACAGAAAATAGAGAACGGGAAGGGAACAACATGGACAGGCTGCGCACTTCCGCCGCCACTTTTTAATTTATACATACCAGAAATCCTAATTAGAGAAAGCTTGAACCTTGAATTAGCATTGACTGAGATAGAAACGATTTTAAAAGATCGGTATAGCATGACAATAAATAAACTATAAGCAAAATTAGGTCTGTGGATAAAAAAGACATGGTATTACCCTAGTGAGATTCAACAACCATTTAATTAAGAAAGTTCATGAGATCTGTTACCAAGAAAGTAAAATTACTGAGGATCCGAAGAGTAGGAAAAAAAGAGTTAGTAGAATACAACAGGCAAAAACCCTGTTCTACAGGAAAAAGAAATTATTGACACCAAATAAAATATCAATATAGAAGCGAAAACAACTTATAAAAACACACGTATGGAGTATTGAACTTTACGGATGTGAATCATTGACTGTGGAAACACCTGAAAATTGAAGACTGCAAGCATTCGAGATGTGGTGCATCAGGAGGGTGCTGATAGTGAGCTGGGTAGATAGAACAACAAACCAGGATGTACTGAGCGGAGCAGAAGAAGGAAGGACATTATGGATTAATGTAACGCAAGAGGCGATAGAACATACCCTGTGATACTATGGGCTGCTGAATTAAATAATTGAGGGGACTGTTGAAGGACGCAGCTTACAGTGAGGCCAAGGCTACAATAAATATACCAACGGATATGGATTGTACTAACTACACCCCGATAGAAAGACTTGCATCTAGAAGAGAGCAGTGGAAGAGAAAGACGTTGCAATAAACTAATCCTTAGGATTGTTAACCAAGAGAGAGAATTGCATACTCATGTATTTGCATATTTACCTTTATAAAACTAGGCAAACTTAAAATCCCAAATCCTCCTGCTGATATACATATTGGCCTTTGCGATCTGACCATCATCATTATTAGAGACTTTTGAAGATCTTGGTCAGCGTCTACTAAATGCCAGCCACACTGAAGTAAGCAGTCCGATAATTCGCCGCTCTAAAATAAGTGTCTTTTAAATTACAGTGATTAGACCAATTTTAAATAGTAGCCTACTTTATACTTCCTCCTGTATTATTAAAGCATAAAATTACCTGAAGAGTTAATTCGTTTCCCATATAGCAGTACATAAATATTTCACTTAAATGTCCCAATAGACACAGAACCATTATACTTTGATTTTCCTGAAGCACAACCTGAAAATCCTCATGCTGTATTTGAATTATACTATTAAGCAAATATAATACCGTAGCAAAAGTTGAAATGCATACTGTTGTTATGCTGGTTAAATACAGCACTAGAATGAAGTATTTAAATACCTTATTTATTTCATTGCATGTTCTGAAAAGACCATAGACTATTGTTAGTTCTTGTCAGCACAACTTTTGTATTAGAAATTGATACTGATAAGGCTACAACTTGAATGTATGGAGAAGCTTTCGTACATGTCATACACATCATCTAAGCAATATGAAGTTAACATAGTTGTTTATCGATTACATAATTAATTTTATATTTTAATAATTTCAAATGGTTATGCGGGGTGACCTTATGACGTCATAGTCGTTTGAACATGCGATTTTTACTGGTTGTTTCTTTTATGATCATTTAGGGAAATATTTTGTAGGACATTGTTAGGGTACCTGTAATTATGTGTTATAATGAGTGCATCAAGCAATTGCTACATATAAGTTAAGTTGCATTAGAAAATACAGGTTATTGAATGGATCTACGGCGGCAATACAGTACGTCCAACAGGAGATTTATTTGCAGTTGCTTTTCCAAATAGTCCCATCCCAGGCACTACTACAATACACCGAATTGTGCAGAATTTTGAGAAAAAAGGATATTTGTCTCCCAGAAACAAAAAAAAAACGCCTCAACCTAAAACGGAGGAGCAGGAACTTGACGAATTAAGAATTCGTGCTGCTGTAAAAGAAAAATTGTGCCAGTCTTCCAGACAGATTGCTGAACAGGTTAATTTGCATCATAGGTAAAATTTTGAAGCAAAACGGATATCGTTCCTATAAAATGTCAAAAACTCAAGAAATCTACCCCACGATCACATAAGGCGAATGCAATTTTGTGATTGCGTAATGAGGAAATCAAATAATAACCTAAATTTTCTAAGGAACATTCTTTTTACGGGCGAATAAATGGACGGCACAATCCTTCAATTGCTCGTTGCTGGTCGCGACAGAACCCACGCAGACATTATAATTGGGGTACCCAATACCCACAGAAACTAAATGTTTGGAGTGGCACGCTGGGCGATAATATTATTGGCCCTTTTTTTATCGAAAGAAATCTGAATGGCCAAAAATATCTCAACGTTCTTCAGAACCAAGTAAGTCCACCTTTGCGTCAAACACCAAGAGTCCAATTTGACGAAAGTTGGTTTCAACAGAATGGCTGTCCTGCCCATAATACATCCGCAGTACGTGAATATTTAAACAATATTTTTCCCAATCGTGTAATTGCAACACATGGTACAGTTTTGTGGGCACCACGATCTCCAGACTTATCTCCTCAAGATTTCTTTCTGTGGGGAAATTTGTTCGAATTTTTATTATAAAGGATTAGTTGAAATGTTATTCGTTTAGGTGTTACTGAATACTTGTTTTTGTTCAACTTTATTATTTATCCGTTTAATCCACTCCCTGTTTTAAGACTTTGGCAGAGCCTGATTTTTTAATACTTTAATTTTCTTGGTACTCCTCTGGTTTATTCTTAGTTAGTTAGACTGTTTCTAAAATTATAACACATTTATTACAGTGTTATTGATTACGAGTACCTAAGTTAAATAAATAATATTGGTGCCTTAATTTTCCTAATCATTAAGTGACTTGACAGTAGCGTTGTTGTTGTTATTTTTGTTTATATAGAGCGAGATATTAGTCATGCGGATCTACCTGACATCTCTTAGCACTCAGATCATGTGGCTCATTGTACCCTCATACTAAGACATGTAAAGCCATGACTGTTGTGCATGGTCATATGTTCCTAGTAGACGCCAGCAATTTGTATATATATATATATATATATATACAGGGTGTCTCAGAAAGAATGGGCCACCGTTTAGTCATAGATTCTTTAGGTAAAAATAAACCGATTAAACCTAATATACCGTAGGCAGAAAGTCCTTCCTTAAGAAGTTATAGGGCCTTAAAGTTCAATTTTTTATTTTTTCTTTTTATTGTAATTTCCACAAATTTAAAGAAATTTCTTTGAAATTTGGTATACTTACTTATAATTATGTACTACAGTCGTAGAATTATTTTCATTAACCAAACTTTACCGTAAGAGGCACTTAACCTACCACTGAAATTTTATATTAGCTCTAACTTTGTTATTAGTAGAATATTTTAAAATTTTATGTTATTTTCTGAAAGAGAATTAAAAATTACAAAAATAAGGTACTCTTAGTTCATACGCGTAAATGCAACCGTTTGCCTTAAAAATGCTTGTCCCAAGTTTTGGGCTGTAGTTATGACATGCAATTATCAAGTAGCCATGATCACAAAAACAATGGGTAGTGCTTGTGACCTACAGTAAAGAACAATGCTAAGTCAATTAAATACTTTGGTGTTATAGAAATAGTAATTTTAATTTCTGATTTGTTTACGATAATGCGTCGACATAACGAATGTGGAGGAATTTTCCTAAACACTAAAAATACTATTTCTATAACACCAAAGTATTTAATTGACTTACCATTGTTCTTTACTGTAGGTCACAAGCACTACCCATTGTTTTTGTGATCATAGCTACCTGATAATTGCATGTCGTAACTACAGCCCAAAACTTGGGACAAGCATTTTAAGGCCAACGGTTGCATTTACGCGTATGAACTAAGAGTACCTTATTTTTGTACTTTTTAATTCTCTTTCAGAAAATAACATACAATTTTAAAATGTTCTACTAATAACAAAGTTAGAGCTAATATAAAATTTCAGTGGTAAGTTAAGTGCCTCTTACGGTCAAGTCTGGTTAATGAAAATAATTCTGTGACTGTACCACAAAATGATAAGTATGTGTACCAAATTTCAAAGAAATATCTTTAGATTTGTGGAAATTACAATAAAAATAAAAAATAAAAAATTTAACTTTAAGGCCCTATAACTTCTGAAGGAAGGACTTTCTGCCTAAGGTATATTAGGTGTAATCGGTTTATTTTTACCTAAAGAATCTATGACTAAACGCTGGCCCATTCTTTCTGAGACACCCTGTACATTTATATACACCCTGTTTTAAATTAAGTCTGCACTATTGCTAACTTAGTTATTATTGAATTGACGATGTCGACTAAATTAGCAAACTAGTAGTATTCTTTCCGCTGAATTAAATGGTGAAAACAGAAAAATAAATGAACATCGCATTTTCGAGTTATTTTGAAAAATGTATATTTTTTAATGGAACACCCTGTATATTTTTTGATGGATGGATTGCAAATTTTGTTTTAAACGTAAAAGTTTCTATGCACTATGATCCTAAAATAATAAATAAATTAATTATTCAGCATTTTAAAAATCGCAAAGTAGTCTGCGACAATGGCAATTTAATGTACGTAGGATAAAATAAAAAATAATAGTGGTATTT
>JABXWE010038006.1:0-15739 GCA_014611495.1 Limonius californicus
AGTAAATGACAGTACTCCAATTAATATATCCTTCTAAGACAAAAAAAATTAACATTTTTCGGTATTTTAAAGAATGGATACAA
Source organism: Limonius californicus (assembly GCA_014611495.1). Lineage (NCBI taxonomy): Eukaryota > Metazoa > Arthropoda > Insecta > Coleoptera > Elateridae > Limonius > Limonius californicus. The sequence goes on from JABXWE010038006.1 coordinate 84, forward strand.
TTCATGTAGTTTTACTTCATAAATTTTATGAATGGCCTTGGTTGCAAATCGTGAACTAAGAGGAATCACATGTAGTGATTTATCTAATTAACACGTTAAAACTGATTAGGAAGACTAACACCTACAAAATCTAGTAGAAAATATATTTCTAAATATCTGATAATTATTAAGAATAAAGTAAAGATAGCAAAGCATATGACAGTATTTGATTATTATTGGTTTATGTGTTTGTTTGCGTTGTTATGACGAACAAAACCTTAAAAATCTAGATCAAAGTACAAATAAACACCAAAAACGAGTAAGAATTATCAAATAATGATTGTTTTGACCAAAATCATGCGCAGCCACTATAAATATTAATTTGAGTGTTTTGGATTTCATACATTTTTTTGTCGTTTCGTAGAAAATGGTTAGAATGTTTGAAAAAAGTGAATTATGCAGGGATTCCGTTTATTATGCTAAGTAAATTTTCTCTTGTTTTAAAATAATTAGGAAAGACAATATATAAAACAGTTTAATTTTGCAAAATCCTGTATCAAATTTAAATCAACATCATATATGTATTTAATTATGGTAGCCAGGCAGAAAACCAATAAAAGGTTAATTTTTGACATTAAAAATCTGAACAGAAAGCAGAACATCAGTTGTTCCCGTTTTAGTTGGAGTTTCTTTCAGTTGAGCACTTTTCTAATCTTTGGAAAAAAATTGTGTTTTCCTGTTATATGAATTTTGCTGGGTTGTGTTATATAAAGCTAACACAAGGACATTAAGTTTTTAATTTAAAGAGTGGAAAGAAATAATAATGTAAATTAGCAAGTAGATGAAGATAATTTGTTTATCCTACTACAAATATTTCCCTATTAAAATTATGGAGGTATTATTGAAAATGTGTAGGAAATTTACTTAAGTTTACTTAGTGTTTCTGATATATTTACATTTCTATAAGCCTCTTGTAATTGCATCAGTCAAGTTCAATTATATAATTTAGTGTTTCATTAACTTTAAGTATTACTTACTAGGTCAAGTAATAACTATGGGTTCTCTATATGCAGTTCAAGGATTTAAAGCAGAATAACATATTGACAACATTCCTTAAAATAAACTTAAATTGAAGTTTGTGTTATGTTAGGTAGTATATTAAGATACTCTTAATATATAATACTTAAGATACTGCTGTGACTTTAGTAATTAACAAAAAATTAATTATTAAAATTTATTTCTACCAATCTTTAAAAAACAACTAATTCGAATTACTTACATCTATTAGGTGACATTTTTAGGAAAAACAAAATTAATGATATTTTTTGGAATATTACAAGTATGGCTACCAACAAAATAAAATTTTATAGGCAATATTTTTCAAATCTCAGACCTTTTTAAATTAATCATCACACTGTTTGGAATCAATGAAAATTCTCTTTAAAATTAAATTGCTTAAGCATAACACAATCTTTCCTCGAGTCAGTGCCCAACCAATCAGTAAACACAATTAAATAAAGAAATATTTCATCACATTCATTATTAGACTTGGTCGTCTGCTCATTACAAATCTCAGAGCAGTGATCTATGTGTGTATTCTGTGAATACTGGGATCTGTGTATGCCAAAAATTAGAATATTATTTCCACATGGACATTTTCAGAATTATCCTGACGCAGTATCATTAACACATATTTTTTTAGAATTCAAAACTGTATAATGTTGCTAATTTGCTTTGTAGAAATTCTAGAAACATTTATTTGCAGAAATGTAAAGTGACATTTCAGTAAACACAATCGAATTCAATTTAAAAAAATGTTCCAGTAATGTGTAGTTTTCTGATATTATTCTGAAGTATATGCGTGTTAAACACAAAAGCTTTTTCCGTAAAATTAAATGAGTTTACAGCTACTATATGTTTAGACCATTAAATGTACATTATAACTAGCTTCTAGTAGGAAATGTTTACTACATTGGCTTAAACATCTTGTTTATGCTGTCCTGATAATTACTGTGAGTTGTTTTTTAGGAATTATTTTAATAATATTGACTCTTCTGATTCTGATATCTAAAAGTTTTAAATTTGGACATCTTTATGCTTCTCCCAATATAGGTAAAATTGGAAGAAAATTTAAGAACTGAAATGGAAACAAAATTAAGCATAATTACCTGCTAATCAGTGTGTATCTAAGGCGTTGCACAATTCGCGCCCATAAATATACAGGGTGTTTCCAAATAAGTGCGAAAGTTTTTAGGGGGTGATTACTTGTCGAAAATTAAAGGGGGTCTTTCATGTAAACAAAAGCTCTTAGGCCTGTCCTTGAAAAGTTATACGCTTCCAAAAATGAGAAAAAAAATTAGTTTTTTTTGCTTTTGTGAAATTGTTGAAGAGTTAAAGAAATGGCATTTTGTGGTCATAATTTGTGCAAACAAAACGTGACAGCCACCTACTAGATTTTTTCGATTCCATTTGCAGAAGATCAGTTCATGCACGATGTTGTATTTTATTTTTTTTATTAAGAAACTATTGCTTTTACAGAAACAACACAAGAGTTAAAAAAGTTTAGCACTAAATCATTCTTTTCAGCAGATATTTTTAAATCAAGAAATTTTATTTTGTTAAAAAGTTCTGGTAAAAAATGGGGTAGGGGATGCATGTTTCACCCCTTTAAAAGATCACAACAAAATTTTAAAAAAATTAGTAGGTAGCGTTTTTATTGGTAGAACACGCCCACAAAATGCCATTTCTTTAACTCTTCAACAATTTCACAAAAGCAAAAAAAACTAATTTTTTTTCTCATTTTTGGAAGCGTGTAACTTTTCAAGGACAGGCCTAAGCTTTTGTTTACATGAAAGACCCCCTTTAATTTTCGGCAAGGAATCACCCCCTAAAAACTTTCGCACTTATTTGGAAACACCCTGTATAAAGTCTTTTGAACTATTAACCAAATAATAATCATAAATTCTATAGATTTTGATAAATAATAAGACATCGGGCTATATTTCATAGCATAGTTTTTGTAACACTTTGTACAAGCTTATATTCTACTTGAGTAACGTTTTGACAAGCTAGTTTGCCTTCTGTCAGTCTAATTGGTACATTACAAGAGTAGGGTTGTAACATTTTTAAATCGTTTAACTTCGTAGAGACATACAAAATCATGACATGAAATATTTTGATGACGAGCATTATCTGGTTGGTCATAAGGCAACTATCCCTGAAGTGGATGATGATACACAACAGCTAATAGGGTGGCCATGTAATTAACTTTGAACATTTTTGAAAAGTTGTAAATGGTTTGGATTCGCTCTTTTTTGTTTGACGAAAGGGCGCAAATATCCTTAATGCAATTTATTTTTTAAATCCCATCGATGTTTTTGAATGAAGAGTCTTTTACACAAATCGATATCAATAACAAGGGGCTTACAACCGTTGGAAACAAATCATTTTTTATAAAAATTGGATGTAATTTAGGAGAATAAATTAAATAAACAGAATTTTAACAAGGGACTCGCTAATTCCAGGAAAAGTTAACAAAGGGCTCACGCAAACCTTCGCGAGCCCCTATAGCTCACCACTGCATATGCCTCATAAAACTTGACTACCACACTTGCAATAATCCTTAAGCTTATGATATTTTGCTGGAACAAAAGCTGTTAATGATTATCGTTTTCTTTTTGTTTCATTTAATTCCTATTTTAGATTTGCAATAGTTGCAAAAACCAATACAAATCTAGAAAATAGTACTTTATTGCCGAGTGAATACACATAATTTTGAATAATTTATAAATAAAATAACTGATTCAACCAAAGCCTAAGTTAATTACCTAAGTTAAAAAGTTTGTTATGTATAAAATGGATAGATACAAGAAAAATATTGAATTTTGGAAGCAATTTTTATTTTTTCGCTACGTAAATTTAGCTAAATTATTCAGAATTGGCCTAAAAATGTTAACAAAAGTTAAGGCAGCATTTTGCTTAGAAATTAGACTAGTGACCACAAATAAAGAAGTTCAGAGGTTTCAGTACGAAGATTTAATTCCATATCTCCTGTGTTAGTATCTTCATTTAAGTTGTTTCTGTTGTTCCCCTAGCTAGGAATTATGAATGGCAAGAAAGAATCGAGTTTCCCAAATGGCAGCGCTTTACAATATATTTCACAATTAAGGTTAGGTTTTAATTAAAAAGTAGTTATGCTTTAACACAAGCAGAACAAGCTTTTAGTGTAGCTATTTTTTTAAAGTAGCTTTCCCAACGTTTACTATGCATAGTTTTCAATGAATGTGGCCATAAGAAAATTATTTAATTTTAAACAAACTATACCCAGACAATGTTTCAGTTTTAATATTTATAACATAAAATAGGTACACAGAATAATAAAAATATAATATTTGAAAATATTCTATCACACGCTGGAGAGGCACCCCTAGTTTTTTATTTAAAATGATTTAATAATTTAAAAGTAATAAGCTTAGTTTTTTTCGTTTATATGGAATTGTAAACATTAATTCTTTTAATTCTTCTTTTATGTATTTCAGTGTTAACCACGAAAAACGACAAACACGTGTTTTCTTATTTTCTTATATAGTTACTATAATAAAACAGCTGTTTATTTAACCTTTGTACCTCTGTTATTGTTCTGTGTTGTACAGGATGCACAATTTGCATAGGAATGTATTAATCAGGATCTACTCTAAGACGTTCAGTGATAAATATTTACACCAAATATTGTTATTATGTCTGCTCTTCATTTGTTTCCACAAGATATTTTTATTTTTTCCTTTATCGTTATATAATATCACATTTCAATAATTAACAACTAAATCCGTATAGAATCAAAGATCACCAATTTTGCGTAGAGGGATCATGATTTATAATAACATGTGATAACATTTAAACACTTTGAAACGTGCTTACATTTACAAAAGTGTTAAATGCGTATAACCAAGGCGTCCCTGAATATAAGGCTATCATTAAAAATAATTCTGACATTAACCATTCACATGTAAAATCAATGTACATGCTTATAAAAAGACATTGACACAAATCATTTTAACATGGGGTCCTTTACAGGCCAAATAATGTGATAATCCTCATGAAAGTCATGCTGATAATAGGTACGTTATGGCATGATACCATACAAGCAACGGTTATTTCCAGCTACTGCCTTCAAACCCAACTTCTTACATCTTATCTTCATTTTTTGAGGGCAAAATTGTTACAATATCCAATACATTCTATTGACTGGATGCGAGTAAGTTCGAGGAAGAAAATGAGAGAGCTTTAATTAAAACCAATTTTTTAGGAAATTTCAGAGTTTAAAAAATTGTTGAGATACTTAAATAAAGATTTAGCTGCCCCTGTTTGCATTTTTACCTTAATAAACTTATGCTGGACCATCTCTGGAACTGTTTGGCTTTTGGGATTCGACCATGTGGATAAAGAAACACTGCCAATTAGTGTTATCAGTATCTTAAATGTGGGATTTTGGTTGACTTTAACTCTTGCCCCATTCTTACAGGTAAGTTTGAATATCTTATAACTATATTCTGTTATATCCAATTAATATTTTAGGCTGCAAGATTAACAGGTGCTTGCAAATTAATACAGAGTGTGGGTCATGAAGTGCGAGCTCGACCTTTCGTCCATCAAGGAACACCAGGAAGTGAACTTGACTCACTTCTGTTGTATGCTTCCAGTTTAGAAATGAGTGCCACACTATTCAAAATACCCATCACAGGAAGATCACTAGCTGTTGGAATAACATTTTCTGCTGTTCTTATTTTAGTTATAGGACAGTGTCATTATTTAAGTTCCTAATTATGTACTAATGTCGTTTCTCTTGAAACAGTGAAATCCAGGCAGATAATTTTCGTTCTGAACTATTAATGTTTCTGTTCTACCACTGCATTTGAACAAAGGCTGAATTATAAAGGCGAATGACTTATTTTACATTAGTGGAAAAACACTAATTTTACATTCTTAATTTTTTTAACCTGCTCTTATCCCGAGAGCTTTTGGAAAAATTCAATCTTTCAAATGTATCTTCTACTGGATTTACCTTACCAGTAGCAGATTTTATTTTTGTTTAGTATTCTAAACCATTTTTCAAGTTTTGTACTGCTTTAATTTATATATAAAATTGTAATCAAACTTGGCGTCACGGTGTTATGAAAAAAAAAAAGAGTAGACTGAATTATTGAGCTCCTCTATTTACGATTATCAAGACTGAATCGAATACTGCCCTAGAATAACTTGTATAAGTAAAATGCAATTAAATATATATTTAAAATAATTATTTATTAATTACTTCACCTAGAGTCAAAAATTTACAAGTTTATCGTAAAAATGAATTTGAAATAGTAATGTTTGTAGTAGTAAATGGGCACTGTGACATTATCGCTAAAGTTACCAATACTCATTATCACAACACACTTACAAATATTCTAACATCAAAAATATAAATAACGAACTACAAATTACAATAATTTATATTAATAAAAAAATGGCAATTCTGGACATTGCATCGTGATACATCAATCACTTGTCTAACATAGACAAAACATGTTTAACGATGCTTGGGGGCTGTGAGAAGCTGTTTCAGACTGAAGGAGGAGACTCCAACACCCAGACCTGCCAGTAGAAGCGCTGTCGGGAACACTAATCTGTCTGCTTGGTGTCGACTAGCAGTAACATTCTGTAGGAAGAAAAAAAAAACATAATAACTTGCTACACAATATAAAATAATTCGAAAGGTTTTAACTTTGTAATACACCTTGGCATTTAATGCTTTGTAAATAAATTTTTATAAAGACCAATTAGTGCCATTGAAAATACAAAACTTTCTTGGTCTACATAAAAGTATTTTTAACTAAAAAACACTTAAACAAATCCGTAAGATAAAAACCGTTCTTAAAATTACTTTATTATTAGCACACTTTATCTAATCAGTAAGTATGTACTCGTCTGGCGTCTGATTTTTTGAAAATGGGTTAAGTACACGCAATGGAATTGCAATGTTCACCCATTGAAATCGATTTCTCTTTTAAGAACAATTGAGAAATTTTAGAGCTGTTTGAATGTAGTATCCACAATATTATTTACCGTCTTCTACACAGACAAGATTTATAAATATTTTTATTTTTATATTAAGAAAATAATTTTAGTAGCAATTACAGAAACAATATAATAAATGAACTAAATATCTTGAATAACTTAGTTTCTAGCAAACTAGAAATACAAAACAATTAAGTAAAATAATATTTTCCCTTTCAATTTTTTTAATACAAACGCTAAGAATTAAAAGTCTTTAAAGATTTTATTCTCAGCAAATTAGAAAATCAACACAATGTAGTATCTATAAATACATTTCTGTCTTCCAATACATATTTTTTAATACAAAATGTATGAAGTTTAAAGCAACAATAATAATCGAGTCCTAAATCCCTTTACTTCTAAAAAGTCATAAAAGCAACACAATAAAGTAATTAAAAATAGATATCACTATTCCAACAAAACTTTTTCTCAGCCAGTGCAAAAGGTATAAATTTAGGAAAATTATAAATATTTAATGCTTACCTGTGCAATTGTGAGGCGCAAGGCTAGGTATCGAGCTTGGGACAGTTTCATCCTCCGATGTGGCGTTCAAACCCTATAAGTGTATTACAAATTATCCACTATGGTCATAACTAGTACTCGTAAGAAGTTAAGTTGCAGACTGACTGCTCAACACCCAGACTAGTAAAAATAGCCTTCACCACCACTTGAATTCCTGGACCTTGTCAGAAGGTCGCGCTCTTTTAATGAAGCTTTACATAACCTATTAGCATGGTTCAACTAAATTTTGGAAGGCGTACGTCAATTGTGAAATATTTACGCAAAACTGAATACAGGAATATTTAGACTAGCATTACCACTTAAAATTAACTTCAATCAGAGGCGGACTTTTAGAAAATTTTAACTCTTAATCATACTTACTGTCACACGCACAGTTCAATCAGGAAAGGCAGTTTCAGGCGGATCGCACGCGCTGTAGACAGATTTGTTCATTTGTTATTAAGGTGGGAAAATCCTTGGCATTTAAAATTGGCGCCTGCTTTCAAAAATAAACGTTTTTCTGAGTTTGGCAGGGTTTATACGAAAAACGCACAAACAAGAGCACATGTTACAACAAAATATTTGTTTACTCCCAAAGTGCTTTAATTTACCGACACTAGCAGTAGGTGTAGTGTAGATATATAAGTAGAATCTGTTTATGCTCGTAAAATATGCACGGGTTAAGAATATTAAAAAAAGTATTAAGTTCAATGTGCTTACAATCTAACAGTAAGTCGTACACAAGTGTACATTTTCCATACCTAAAGCTGTAAAATTATACGAAAATTATATTAAAAGTGATTCAGCAGTACAACAGAAAGTAAGACGTTATAGTACCTGCATATTATAACAGAAATGTTATTCAAACCATTTTTTCAAAAACATTATCAACATAGGCCCTCAAAATTAAATACGAACATCTTCGTTAATAAAAAAAAAGAAAGTTGCTTTTCTGTTTTGTATTTATGTGACCAAAATGTACCTACGCAGGTATAGTCGTCGCAATGTAAGAAGACCAAAGTAGGATTAAAATGAAAACCCTAAGTTGCGACACTGCATCCTTTTCTAGCTAAGCTGATTTTACGGTGTAATATAACAACACGATACACGAAAACACGTGTATCGTGTATAACAACTTGGCAGGTATGGTTTTCATTTTAATCCTACTTTGGTCTTCTTGCATTGCGACTACTATATCTGCTGTTGTAACAGTAATAAAAATGACATTAAACTCAAATAAGCCATCCTTAGCTTAAGGCAACTTTGCCGTTGACTTGCTATTTGCTTGACATGATTACTTTACTTGACAAGGTTAATTCAAGTTTAAAGCAAGCTTATTCTTGCAAGTGAGTGCAAGCGTATAGGAACGCGTAACAAAGTATGCCGATACATCACGAGCACGCGCGTGCTTGATTTAGACTTCGAAATGCAAACAAAGCCATTAAACACCACCAAAGCGCAATAGACTCCATCAGTGTTTGCGACGTTGTTTGTATTCTGTAGGCTCGCTAGTGCAGTGTGTTTATTGTTATTGTTTATTGTTATTTAGCTTTATTAAAACTGATATCAACTTGTAGCAGGTAAGTGCCTTTCGGTTTAGTTTTTTTTTCACGATTTTTAATGCTTCCATTAAAATTTAATAAATATATATAAATGTATAATATTAACAGCCTATATCAGCGTGTACACATCGTTATGTTTTACAATTTAATTTCATTGCGTGGGTTTGTGACGGTTAGCCATCTTCTTGTAACTTTCTCACTTTCCAGACAGCCGCGGCAAACTGAAACTAGCAATGGACATAATCGAATTATTAGTATTCGAATGCTTTTAATAATCGAGATATTCATTCGAATTAATCATACATATTCAGATGAATGTTTTAGCCAGCACTGGTGGAAAAGGTATGCCGAGCTGTATTATGAACGTGATGCGCCGTCTATGCCCGACGCGCTGGCAGAGCAATTTTGTTATTTTGGTAAAGTACATTTGGCAGCAAAAAATGTGTTGCACTATTCATGGTAAGTTTTGCTTTTATGCTATGCAAATTCTGTTTATTTATTTTAAATTATCATCGTCTGAAATTAACATCGCCATAAATTGGTATAAATTTTTCATTCTTAATAGAATATCATTTTTAAAGAGTTGCATTTTTAATACTGGCTGTTCGAAAAATGTTCAAGCATGAGGCAACAGATGACAAAACAAAGGGAGTAGTGTGCGGTTGCCTAAAACACGATGCAACCGAAGGTAGGAAAGGATGAGTGTATCTTCAAATCATTTCTCTAAAAAAGAAAATATAAATTTTTTATTAAATGCTTTAAACTAACTTTAAAATCGCTAAATTTCTAGGTATCAAATAATCCTCCCAAGTTTACTTGACTCGAAAGAATAAATAGGTACCTCTTCATCCATATTCTTAATGAAAAAATAATTCATAAGTACCTTGTTAGTTCTAAAACGCTTAATCATGACAATTATTAGGGCAAATGCTTATAATTTATATATGAAAACTAGCTTACTTTAAACTATATTATAATATATAATACATGTCAACAGTTAATAAAACACACGGTGCAAACGCAATACACAATTTGTAATTAATAAAATACAAAGGTAAAAGAACGCTCTGCACTGGCATTAAAACCAGCTTCAGAGACGACCCTTGCCCGCACGCTGCTAGAGCTACATTCTGAATAATATTCTTTTACTAAAATATCAACAAACACTTTATATTTCCGGCAAGAGTTACGTCACTGCAATATTCGATATAAATTACTTACTAACACCGATGATTGAGAAGTATCCCAATCAACGCTAATACATTATCAGTGAAATCATGCGATTAACTAGGTCACTGAAATATCCAAGAAAAACTTACTAACACCGTTGACCAAGAAGTATCTCAATCAACGCTAATACATTATCAATGAGGTAATGCAATTACTAACCTAAGCAGTAGTATATATAGTTACGCATAATAATTATGAGGGCAGTTATTGCTCAGTTATTAAAGCTTGATGTCTAAATTGTTGACACAACTTTAAGAGAATTGTAACTCCGTTTTTCAAATAAAGTTTTTAAAAATATAACAATAAAATTTGAAAACGTAATTGGCGCAGTCGTAGCGGATTTTCGAGTGATCTGCCTTATGCAAAAAGACAAACCAGTCTGAAGAACCAACATACCAAGGAAACCCACTGTTATCGCTACAGCCCAAGGTATTTTCGAATTTGGAACCCCAACAACTCAGGAAGCAAGTAAACACCTAGAACTCCAACAACATCAGAACCGCGACAACCAGTCAAGGAGGACCGCTGATCAGGAATTCAACAATAGGAAGCTTGTAACTCCAAGAGTCAAGGTACCAAACGAAAGAAAAAGGTTCGCAAAAATAATACTACTAATATAGTATTAGTGAAAGATTTTATCCCACACAGAGTAGGCAGATTGAGACTGTTGTGTGATATAAATCCTTCTTAGGGAAAGCTTTACTAACGTAAAATCAAACCCGAAACATTGTCAAAGTAAAGACTTGCAATAGGTTTTTATAGATAATTCTTCAAAATTGCAAAGTGAATATGACAACACAAAACCCTCATATTCCAATTGCTGAACAAGCAATTGCTGCTGCACGTCATTATGGTGAAATCTTACCAAAATTTGATGGTAAAATAGGAACGTTAGATTCGTTTTTATGGAAAATTGAACAATATCATGCTAGATATGGTACAACGACAGATGCAGTCTTGACTAATTACGTATTTTGCCTAATTTGTAATAAATTAAAAGGTGAAGCAAATGAATTAGTAGCACTTAGGTCAGATATTAAAACTTGGCCAGAACTTAAAGCATTATTAGAAATAAAATACGGAGACTATACAGATAAAAAGGTACTAGCTCAACAATTCAAAAATTTAAAAATTGGACATAATGAATCATTAACGGATTTCATTGACAAAATTAAAACTATGGAAAATAGACTAAATTCAAAAATAATGTCAGATAGTACGATCTCTGATGCCAGAAAAACAATTTATAGGGAAATAAATGAACAAACAAGTATAGAAGTTTTATACAATAGTTGCCCCGCGTTACTTCAAACTATTTTAGACGTAAAAGAAAAGAAAACCATGGCAGAAACCATAAGCGTAGTTCTAAATTATGTTGAAAGGCATATGAACTCAGAAAAGGAAATAAAAAAGCCTAATTTCCAAAACCAAATGGTAAATAATTCGAATAAAATACAAAAGGGAAATAAAAATACATTTTCCAATCAAAACCAATTTTTCAAGAAATCAAATTATAATCAAAACCCAAATAGCTCTCAAAAATACTACTTTAATAAAAATAATAACAAATACTACACAGAAGTAGAGCCAAATCGTGAAAAAATTAATGTGTTTAAACCCAAAGGCTATTTTAGCAAGTATAACGCAGAAACTAATCAAAATACCCCAATGTCAACTAGTGGTATTAGGAACCAAGAAACCCCCATGTCAACTAGCAATATTAGACCAAGTTATTATAAAAAAAATTATAATAAAGAAATAAACAAACCATTAGCTAACGTAGTTGAAATTGAAGCCTCTTCAGATATCTATGAAGAACAAGATTTTGATGATTTTGGAGAAGACATTAATTTAAAAGAAGTAAATGTGGAAGAAGAGGAAAATTTTCGTTTAGAAGCCTCGGAAAATTAATTGAAGTTAATGAATATATAGCTAGCGGTAATTTACCATACATTCAGTTACGTAACACAGATTTAAAATATTTAATAGATACTGGAGCAACCAATTCCATCATGAACCCCGAAATAGCTCATAAATACTTTAAAGAATATATGTTTAAACAACCCTTTATATTGAAAGGAATAAATTCAGAAACAAGAAGCAACGAATGTCTTAGTATAAATCCTCTTAAGGCAAACCAATTTTTGAAATTTTATGTACACAAATGTCATGGAAAACTAGATGCTTTACTAGGTTCAGAAAGCCTTCAGTTAATGAGCGCTCGTATAGATTATGAATTAGGAATAATTATATTGAATGGAAGAACTCACGAATTAAGAAATTATACACCTACACGTACACCCGAAGAAGTAAATCATGTACAAATTGAACGAACACACAATTTCCTAACTAAAATAAAAAAAAGGCACGGTATTCGTCCCTCAACAAGAAATTGATAACATAGTAATCCCAGATACCATTACAACTGTGGAAAATTATAAAAATAAATCGGTAAAAGCAACCCCAAAAATGATTAAAGCCCACAATATTGATGAGACGCAAATAAATGTTTGTAATATGCAAGTACTTAGAAAAACCAGAAGCATAGAAAATAAATTAAGTAATCTTTTAAGACACCTTGATAATGAAAAACAAAATAAAGTACAAAATTTATGCAATAATTATAGTGAAATATTTTATAAAGAAAATGATATATTAACATTTAGCAATGCTGCAAAACACACCATACCAGTAAACTCAAATATACCAATTTTTACTAAACCATACAGATTCCCTTACACTCAAAGGAAAGAATTAGAAGATCAAATAAACGATTTAAAAAGACAAAATATTATAGAAGAAAGTGATTCACCCTATAGTTCACCAGTATTTTTAGTTCCAAAGAAACCAGCTAGAAATGATAAAATAACACATAGAATGGTTATTGACTATCGGAAATTAAATCAAATTACAATCGAAGATAAATACCCAATTCCAAATATTACCAATATTCTAGATTTATTAGGAAATTCAACATATTTTTCAAAACTAGATCTAGAAAGTGGTTATCACCAAATAGAAATAGAACCAGAGGATAAACACAAGACGGCATTTTCCACCAGTGCAGGACATTTTCAATTTTTACGAATGCCCTTTGGACTTAAAAATGTACCCGCATGTTTTGCCAGGGTCATGAATAATATTTTAAAATGACTATTAGATAAAATATGCTTAGTATATCTTGACGACATAATTATTTTTGGAAGTAATTTTGATGAACATATGCAAAATTTAGAAGAAGTATTCAAACGATTAGAACATTATAAATTCAAAGTACAATTAGAAAAATCAGAAGTCTGTCTCAAAGAAATAGAATATTTAGGACATTTAATAACAACCGACGGAATTAAACCAAACCCTAAACTTGTTGAGAAAATTAAAAACGTTGCACTACCAACAACAATGAAACAAATCAAATCATTTTTAGGAATAACTGGTTATTACAGAAAGTTCATTAAAAATTATGCCACAATTACCAAACCACTAACTCTTTGTTTAAAGAAAAACTCTAAAATAAAACATACCCAAGAATTTATAAACGCATTTGAAAATATTAAAAGGATAATAATCAACCCACCAATTCTCATCTATCCCGATTTTTCAAAAACATTTAACGTTACAACAGATGCCTCCAATGTAGGAATAGGAGCAGTTTTATCTCAAGGAAAAATTGGCCAAGATAAACCAATAATGTTCATTAGTAAAACATTAAGCTCTGAACAACAAAATTACTCGACGATTGAAAAGGAATGTTATGCCATTATCTGGGCAGTTAAAATTTTTAGACCCTATATTTACGGACAGAAATTCAACATAATCACGGATCATAAACCACTACAATGGTTATTCAATATTTAGGAACCAAATTCAAAATTAAATCGTTGGAGACTTAAATTATCCGAATTTGAATATGAAATTCATTATAAGAAAGGCAAACAAAATAACAATGCAGACTTTTTATCCAGACTAGAAATATATCCTTTTGAAATCGAAAAACCCGATGATTTATTATCACTGTTTAATAATCCCGGTGATATTAGTCAAAGAGAACCAGAAGATTTTAGTGAATTAGATAAACTATTAGAAGAATCAAATAAAAAGGAATCACCCCAAATTACATCTACAATAAAACCACCAGAATCAATTAAAATTTTATCCGATATACAAATTGAACCCCCAGAAAATAGGAATCTAAGTCAAACTAGAACAAATAAACAAATAATAGAAGTGGAGAAAGAATTATCAGATGTTAGCCGGCATTCACAATCCGAAAACATCAATGCTAATTGTTGGAGGCTCTTAGAAGTTCCGAAAATGATTTATATTTGAATTTGTGCTATTTTAAACCCTATTAGGACAGGATGTTCGGAATGGCCCAAAATCTCCCCGGCCACTGGGGTAATAAGCTGCCCCAGGTATAAAAACACAGGACTGGCCGTTTCGGCGGCAATACTAGTTATACTTTTGGTAGAATATCTTGAGAGTTGTTAGAGTGCGTTATTGTTAATAAATGTTCTTAAAAATATTATTGTGTCTCAATTAAACAAAAAGAGAAAATACAGCGATCTCAATAGTTCGCATAACATTGGTCCTTCGAAGCCGCATCATTGATCCTTCGTGCCTACAACATATTTGGTTCATCGAGCTGCATTATATTTGGATCTTCGAACCAACAGTATTGGGAAGTCTGCAACCGGCATCCGGACACAACAAGGGGTACCATTTATATTTCATATATCGGCCAGCCAGTTCAAACAAAGCTGCAGCAAGGTCATCATTGGTTTAAACCCTTTTCCGTAAGTCCTTTTGTTTTTCCTTATTTTATTATTGCCTTTACTTGCGTATTTAATTATATACGTATTACGTTGCAACCCAATTATATATTCCATTGTTGTTATTACATTTTCATAATGGCAGAAGTAGCTCTCAAGTCCGTAACTACCAATAGAATTACATATTTGGTCATGTGATATAACCACGTAAGCGTCACTTGCATTTTAGTGGCCAATGAAAACTCGTAAGCGACATTAAATGCTATGCCGGCTATTTGTGTTCATTTGTGTACGTTATTGTGTTGTAGTTATTACCTCTGAAGACTTATTTCTCGGTAAGTATTATTCAGTAATTTATTCTGTCGTTGTTTAAGATTAAAATACTTTCAATTATTAATAAGTTAGGCCTTGGATACTGCTTTACTTATGAAAATAAAATAATCCTGGCGGTTACGTGTTTTTCGAGCAATGAGAAGATTATACTTATTCATGCGCTTACGTGTTTTTTTTTCTTTTT
>JABXWE010038008.1:0-12513 GCA_014611495.1 Limonius californicus
TCATGTAATGTCGGCCTACTAATTAAATTCTCCATAAATGCAAAGACATCGTCAACGTTGCCAAGTATAATATTCTTTAAGTGTCTCGTGTGAGGAAACTAAGCACTATAGGAAGTTCGTGTTAGTGTTTTTGAGGACTGTATTTCTTACAGAAGAGTGCTACCTGAAGCTTTTAAGGTATTTAAAGGACACCCTGTATGTAAATTATTATCCGAAATGTGAACTTGCTCTCTAAAGATTATTAAGTATTTCTAGTTTTATGACTACTAGCAATATTATACTTGTTTTAAAATTTAAGGGAATGTATTGTAGGAAACATACGAAATATACACGGTGAGTCTGCTAAGACGAATGAGCTTGATATCTCGGTTATTTGAATGATTGGGACAATTATTTTTGGGTAGATTGTAATAGGAGATGCCCTCTACATTATAGGTGCTATCAGAAATATAACAAACCAAAGTGTTTGTAATTGGTCTGTGCGAGTATCGAACCCGAGCAGCCTGCATAACAACCGGATGCGTTAATACATCGGCCCACTAAGCCTCTCTTCTGTAGAGTCTCATTAATACACACAAGGGATCTGATTCGCAAATTGGGTTCTTTAATTATTTTAGCAATTGATTTAAAGTAAATATATTGCAGTTAACATAAACCAATTTGTAAATGCGAAATGCCATATTAAAAGTATCTGGAAAGACAACTCTACTTCCCGGAGTCTGATTTACAAGTAGATGTATTTTTGTTTTATTTTACATTTTACGTCAATACTGCTGTAATTTGCGTTCACAGACTAAATCCGCAAAATTTATTTAAATATTTGATCCCGTAAAGTCAACGATTTTCTTCTTCTTCCAAAAAACTAGTTCAAATTTTAAAATTTGTGTAAATAGTTCAAAAAATCAGTTTGCCTTTCAAAAACAATTGAACCAATAATTAAAGTGAGAAATTGTATTGCTAATTGTCATTTAAACTCTATAAATACTGCAAATATTTTATTGGTCTAACGAAAATTAGCAGATGATTATTAAAGTTATCAAAGTGCTCGCCGTTTATAAAACAATAGAAACTGACAGGTAACCAATGATTTGTCTTAGTAACAACATTCACCGATGAAGAAAACCAGGATGTGTACGATGTCTACATTCACAGCAACAGAAATTTTGTTTTAGCTTCTAAGGACTACGCAAATTTGTATCCAGAGAGACAGCTACCCCATCCAACAATATTTGCAAGGATTTCAAGAAATTTGGTTGTTTGTGGCAGGTTTAGACAACCGCAAGGGCCGTATAGAAAAGGAATTATTACTAATGAAGTGAATGTGTTGGCTCAGTTAGCGATTGGTCCAGAAAACTCCAGTCGAAGAATTTCTCAAGAGTGTGAGAATGATGATTTATGTACAAACGCTTCATCCTGGCGATGGTAATAAAAGATTGGACTTTTGTTGTTGGTTTCGTGAAAAACTGCAACAAGATCAACATGTTCCAGAAAAATACTGTGGGCTGATGAGTCTTTATTTACAAATTGGGGAATGTTTAACAGGAAAAATCTTCATCACTGTGCAGCAGATAATCGCCGTTTAATAAGAGAGATTAGGCCGGAAGTTCCACATTCTTTGAACGTATGGGCTGACCTTTGAGATAATGCGGCTTTGGGTCCATTTTTTATCGATGGATATTTAGATGGGCATTTTCTGAAAACCAATTTAGAAGATATGCTAGACGAATTGCCATTAGTAGCCTTTCAAAAGCAAAAATGGTACTTGCAAGGCGGAGCTGGTCTTCACAATGCCCGCGTTGTTGGAGATTATTTAGATTTACCTTTCAAACATTCATGGCTTGGCACGTTTTACCCTATTCGTTGGCCTCCACAATCGCTGTGCTTAACGCCTATAGGCGCCTATAAGCAGATTTATAAAAATCTTGTCTGCAGCCCACCATACACAATATCCCAATCCGGCTTGCAACCGTGGGATCGTAATGCTAGAAACCTTCTCTGAGTTCTGAGAAGAAACAAGTGGCAGAGAAGAGGCCGATGCCCAGCAGTTGGACAACAAGGCTGACTGTGACAATGTGTTAGAAGAATTTAAATGATAATAATATAATATAGTATGGTGATAGGTATACATAAAATTTGGTTTGTCCAAGTATTCCAGTTGTTTGAACCAATCCATCGCTCCCGCTCTTGCTTCATGTCTCATGTCATCAAGTCTTGCATGGGTCGAAAACTCGCTTTGGGCAGTTGGTTAGGCGATGGATTATTTGTGAAGAATGGCCCCAATCGGTTTCTGCTGAGTGTTCAAACCCGCATTTGTACATCCAATATCCGCTTCGTGTGGCCTGGATGAAGAGTATGTGAAAGATAATAATTCCAGAAGACAATAACGATGAGTAGGAAGCTTAAGAACAAATACTTGAACCAAGCACTAGAGGTTAATTCGGACAAGACTCAATACTTAGCTGTTAAAGAGAAAGTTCGCGACTTAGATATAGAGGACGCAATAGTGCAGAAGTGTAAAGAATTTAAATACCTCAGCACCATTATATCAAACGAAGAAGCGTGTAACAAAGATACATCGAACAAAATAAACCAAGGAAAAGGGGCGATAGATCTGTTGAATCGGATATTATGGAGCGACCAAAAGTGTCTAAATTGGTACATGTAACAAATGAAGAAATAAAAAAAACGTACTAAATGTAGGGAAAACAATTATAAGCACAATAGAACAAAAACGCCTGAAGTGGTATTGGTGTTTTGTGACCCTTTCAGTTGGGTTATCGTTTATAGCGTTATGAACTGAATTCGCCCAACGGGTTGTTATGTTTAAATTTCGCAGTAGCACCCCGGCAGTTTGTTAGGTGTGTTTGGTTGCCTGCAGTTCCTTTTATCGCCGACATTCATTCAAACTCTTTGAGTTCCTGTAGTTTAGGGAATTTTGGGAAAATTGTTTTAAAGTTGTAGGCGTATTTTCAATTAAGTGGGAGGAATTTCCTGATGTTTTGGATGTCAAACGGGACTTCCTCTTGAGTTCTTGGCCGTGCACGTTGTGGTTGCTGGTATAAGTGTAGAGGTGATTTAAGTTTTGGAAATTTTTGCGTGGATTATCTAAGTCATCTTGCCGACCTTGTTCACCTGTAGCTGTCGATTTCTACGTGCCATCCGAAGTTGGAGACAATCAGCCCATCTAACAACCAAGGTTTGATGTTTTTTCTCACTTTTCTGTGATCTTTATATCGGACGAACGTATCAAGATCTTCGTTGCCCTATAAAACCATCTCGGCAGGTACCAAACTCCACAGGAGGGCAGCCAATACTGTGTATATGTTATAATTTTAACTTTTAGCATTTTCTACCGTTTTGAACTGTTATATGCATTTGCGACTGGTCACTTACCATCAGTAGGTGCACTCAGTTTAACTTTTTTACCTGTTATTCACTGCACTTTGATATCTAATTAAGATTATACTGTTGTGCATACGATACAAATTTGTAAACAATACTTTTATGCACTAACTTCAGACCGCTGTTAGTTGTGGCTGAGTCTATTTTCACGGTTATGTGACTATTGTAATTTATACAATAAGTAATTTAATTTGTTGATGAGTAAAATTCCTTGTATTATAGGACAATTATGCGGATTACTTAATAGCGGTGACTATTCGGTTCGGCGCTACCGTTTACATTTTAACGCGTTGGTTAAGCTGACTTAACGCCAAGCCTTGCGTCATATCACCAGCTTCCGGAAATACGTATTCAAACTTTAATAATTATTAATTTAGCCTTGTGCAGTTTTAGATCCGTGTATTATCGGAAAGAGGTTACTTCCGCTAAATTGCTTTCCTTTTCATACTTCATTCGCCTGGGAACTTTCCCTCAATTCGAGTTTTCTCAAATTAGTTTAACCTGTTGTCTAAATCATATAATTTAATACTGCTACTTTTTCTGTATTATTTGTATTAATGTACTTCGGCATTTTTGTAGTTTCTGTATTTACCCAATTAATCAGTTGACTAATTTTGGGTCAGTTGTAATTCATGGTTTTATCTCAATTCTGGTTTACTCACTTAGGTATTTAATTTGTGTTATATGCAGCTTAACTGATATTTATAGAATGTTTAGGCATTCATTAAGTTAGGTCAGATATTGCATTTACCATTTGGTTATTTATTGCTACCTAGTATTTGTCATACAGGGCAGTATTTATTTTATGAATAATTTTTGATAACTTGGGCTTCACCTTAAAATTTTAGGGGCACTCATATATAGGGTGTGCTTATAATTTGTAACTTTACTGTTTATATTTAGCATGGTTGATATACAGAGTGTACAAAGTTTCATTTAACCTTATTATTAATACAGTTACTGTTGATTTATTTGTTCTTACCAGGTTGTTCTTGCGAATTTTTACTATGTTATATTGATGAATATTGTAAGTAAGTTTTATTCTTCGTGGAAAGAGTTTACCCTTACTTGGATCCGTTAAGGTAGGTCATGAGAATTGCTGCACGACTATTGGTGAAGGATCTTGGCGCCCTTTTGTGAATTTTGTAGTCGATTCACCCAGACCCGTTTCGCAGACGAGTTAGACCTCATGAACATACCGAAAAGTTGCAGTGAGTTACCCGTGGGTAATAATCCGGTGTTTCAGGTCTGTTTCGAAAAGTTTTGTCTTCTGTCCTGTCGTTTCTCCTGTGGGGGCTAGTGTGAAAATTTATTGTAACAGGTTTCCTACTTACAACCATACAATTTGTTTTTTTAATATTTATATTTAGTCCTGATTCTTTGCATTTAGGTACGTGTATTCGTGTTAGTAGATTTTGTAGGTCGTCTATGTTTCCAGCCAACACAGCGGTGTCGTATCGAACATCGTTCATAATTTCTCCATAAATCCCTATGCGGTTTCCCACGTGCGCTTTGAAAATCCTGTTCAGAATAAAATTTAACAGGGATGACTAGAAGATGCAACCTTGTCTCACTCCACGTTTGATTTTGATCTCATTTGTTTCTTCATCTTCAGTTCGTACTACCACTGTCTGATTCTACTTAATATAAGTTTTTTATTCCGCTTATGTCTTTACCATCAAGCCCACACTGATCAAAAACTGGGGCGGAGAGGAGCATAAAAGTCCTCGAACGACAAAAATTCTCTCTTCTTTCTATATTTGATGTTAAATGAAAGAATTGTTCCTCTTCTTACAACGATAAATTTGCAAGTGTAACTTCAAACGGGTTTGTTATCCATTAGTATTTGGGCAGAAGATTCTCATTTTCAAAGAAGTTACGTTTAAAAGTTTTGTATATCTAGATCATCCTCTAAATTTAAATATATCTTGTCTATCATCCCCGAAGAACGTTTTTATATATACTTCGCAAGCCTTTAGGATCTCTAATGGATCCAGTAGTAGCTTATCCTACCAGTTCTTTAGCATGCTTTGCTTGCCGTTTACTTCTTCTAATTTTTTTACAATTAAATTCGTCATGTTCATTTTGTAGCTTTTCCACTTCTATTAATCTTGCTTGCGTTCTCTTTTTGTTTGCTTCCATATTTTCCCGCGTATTTTACCTGTTACCTGGTGATATATATTGATCTTATTTCATCTCTCTTCTTAAATCCTCTTCGTTCTTCTATTAATTTTAAAATTTGCTCTGTCATTAAGTATTTCTTTGTTTCTGTCGTTTGGCTGCTACGAATTCCTTTAAAGTTTGCCCAGCAGTTTCTCTTATTTTACCCCACGTTTTTTTCTATTGCGATTATTATTATTTTTCTTTAATTCTTTGTTCAGTTTGTTTCATGTTTGCTCTTTCACTTCTTCGTTTCTGAGATTTCTCGCATTTATCTTTGTTGTAGGTGTATAACTTTGTAATGTTCTTAACGTTACTCTTGTATTTGTGATTAATACATTTTGATACGCTGCTTCAGGGTATATTTTTATACGTTCGACGTTATTTCTGAAATCATTATTCTTCTTCTTCTTCTTCTTCATATTAGGCTTTAAGTCTGTTTTAGACCAGAGTATTTTTACATCTCTTGGGAGGGCAACCAAGGCTCCTTCTACCTCGAGAGGAGGTGTGTGTGTGTGGGAGGTCTTGTGTCAGTTTAACCAATCTTGTTTCTGATACTCTTGAGCTTTGGTGAATCCACTCATGCCTTCTTCATCTGACCCTCTCACTTCTCGTATCCCAGATTGTCATTTTATTTCTTCTTTTCTAATTCTATAAAGCCTACTCTGTTAGTTTTCCATGTATTGCGAGTTTACCGCGTATAGGTTGCTTATTAATTGTTAACGATTTAGTTTTGGTTGTCGATGTGTTTAATCCGAATTTG
The DNA here is from genome assembly GCA_014611495.1 of Limonius californicus. Lineage (NCBI taxonomy): Eukaryota > Metazoa > Arthropoda > Insecta > Coleoptera > Elateridae > Limonius > Limonius californicus. The sequence continues at coordinate 6,326 of JABXWE010038008.1, forward strand.
ACAGCACTTTGTGAAAATTGGAGTGGTAGCTTCTGTAGCAGTAGCTTTTGTAGCTTATCTTCGTTATCAGCAACCAATGCTGCATCGTCCACGTAACATATCATATTGAATTATTTATTTCTAATTTTGTAATTATTATTTAAGATAAAATCGATTTGATTTTACACTATTGTTTTGTCTTTGTCTTGAGCTAATCTTCACATATAAAATCTTCTCGTCAGTAATTTAAACCAAGTGTTTCTGATAACCATTTGTCCTTCTAGCGGAGCTGAATGAAACTTTTTGTTTATTCATTCCTGTTTCCTAACCCGTATTCTCCTACTATATCATTTATTCTCTTTTGTCTACTTTGGCATTATTGTCACCCATAAGTACATGTATGTCTTTTTTTTAGGTGGCTTGTAAGTTCTTTAATTTGTCCGTAACGTTCTTCCACTCCCACTGGTTAGGGCTCCGGTGCGGAAGCTCCAGAGTTCAAATGCTCCATTCGACACCTGGCAAGCGGCCTCCTCAGGTTTACATAATTATATACCAGCGTTCGAATGAACAAGGGGTAATAATGCGGTTGTCTCATCACGACGTTTCATGAATTTGGCACCCGCGATCGGATGTTAAAGCAAGGATACGGGAGTTCTGACCCTCCGCCTTGCATTCCCAACTCCTGCACGAAGTGCACCACAAAAGTTCTTCCACTTCGTTGTTATTTTTACTGGCTGCATGTACATTTATATAATATTGATTGGCTCACCTTCTATTTATTATTATAATACAACCGCATCACGGAATAAAGTTTATTACAGTTTTATCAATCCTTTCATCAACGGTGATTGCAACACCGATTTGATGAATGTTGTTATTTCTGCCAGAGTAATATATTACAGCAATATTTGATTTAATTTTTCTAGATCCCGTCCACCCACTTTCGCTAGCGCCAGGTATTTGAACTTTGTTCCTTTTCGTTTCTCTAGCTACTGTCATTAACTTTTATTTGATTTCTCTAATTTCTCTCATATCTGAGAGGCATCTACCCGCGAACTGGGGTCGCACCCTCTAAGGGTTACACACTCCCCAGAGCCTGTAATTTTTCCTCGCAGCCTTTTCGTCCCACTGTTGGGCTTCAGCCTCTTTTCTGCTACGTGTTTCTTCTCAGCACTAAAGTGGAAACACGGGGGACCTACAGTTTAACGTCGAATCCAAACGACAGAAATTCCAGAGAAGGTTTTTAGCATTAAAATCCCACGGTTGCAGGCCGGATTGGGAAATCGAGCCTGTAATTACAAATAGATAATTAATAATCATGTTGATATTGCTATCAGGAAGCACCTTAACTTCTACACCCAATATATAGTTCAACAGGAATATTACTGACTTTTATAATAAGTAGTTATTTTAAATATTTTATATAGAGGTGTTAAAGATTTAAAACACAACGCGGTGAATTAAAAAATGATATTCTATTTAACTATTACTAGGTAGAGACCCCGGTGGAAAAGTGCGAATACGCGCTATCACTCGAGGTCACAGTGAACTGCGGCCGATCGGCCGCGTGTTCGAACCCCGGCTGAGGCGACCGTATTTTACTTAGTTACGTTTAGGGTGCATCTTGCATGAATGGCTAGTATATAAGGGACGGTCGCACCCCCCTGAACTAATGCGAAAGCGGTTCCGGAAGGGAAATGCTAGTATGAATGAATGGAAGAGAGAACTATTACTAGGTAATATATTAAAATTGCGGTTTAATAATTACCATTCAAAATTGATGGTAGGTCTCAAAATGCGTATGTTTATGTTCTACTATTATTTTAATATTATCAATTATAATTAATTAATCAAACAATATCATTGAAGTCCTGCAAATTGATCCAAAACCATTTAAATCCAGAAAAGATTTCATATTTAGGCTTCCTCATGTTCGATTTGTGCGTGAATTTTGGCGTTAACGTTAAATTACATCGAAAATTGATTATTTTGTATTGATGATATTCGTTTAATGTTCGCATTATGTCTGCGTCATTCCCATACTTAAAATTTCCCTTCATCGCGGTTGGGGTTTTTAACGAGTCCTGCATAAAACTTATTAAAATTTCTAACAAAATTATCAACGTCTGGGACAAAAGGTGGTTCTTATTTAACAATTTTTCTCGTGATTTAACTTAATTCAAGGAGGATAAAAGCTGTGAATATTTTATAAGGCCTAAAACTGTCTTATACTAATATAGCAGCGCCCGAGAAAGGATGGGTGGTAATTAAATTGAATTTCTGCTCATTTATTTTCGCAAATGCATTTTTCATGTCAAGATGGTTTTTGCGGCAAACCCAAGAATAATATGAATTGTTTGGAGTAATTAAATATACTTAAGGAAGCCATTATTTATTCGATAATCTCGCAATAAATCATTTGTTGTCAAAATGAAAGTGCTAAATCAAAATTGCTTTTTGCTTTGCTTCATGAATATTTATACCTTAAAAATTAAACTCCTAAAGAAAAATTCAAATTAGACGAAACATTTTTAACACTTAATCGTACGAGACAAGCTCACCGATTATAAATGAAAAATTTTAGTAAACGATTAAATCAGAAGATTAGTTACAAGAGTAACATTCTGTACAACCTTCTGTTTATATACAATACGCATTCCACTTCCTCTACTGGTCAATTGCGTTATGTTAACAGGTTTCTCTGCCATGTGCTTCTCCTCAACTCGAAGGTAGAAACACGAAGAAGAAGAGTACCTACAGTTAAAATCGAAACGTAACAACAGAAATTTCAAAGAAAGTTTTTACCATTAAGACCCTGCGGTTGCCAACCGATTTGGGGAATTGTGTGTAGTGGGTTGCAGCACTAGATTTTTATACGTTGTGACAGTATGTGATCGAACCCCAGCTGCAATCATCGTTTTGTCCAGAAAGCGAGCGCTCTGCTAACTGAACTACCACCACACTTCACTTATGTAATACTTCATCAGCTTCAGCATATATTAGGATCGGTTAGAAATACTTAAGGTTATGTTTCGCGAAACCACTAACAACTAACAATGATTTGCAACAACCCGAAAATTTATACAAATGATATTGAGCACCCTATTCAGAACATTGTGTTAAAGCCACCGTCATAAGCATTTTGTTTCGTATAGTACACTTGCCACCTTTTATAAATTTCGATAAATGTTCTTTGTTACGCTCTACTGAGGAAAATTGGGCATAAGAAGCACTTAATAGCTTAGAATGCACTTTCCACCAGCTAAAACTTAGGAATAAGCATGCCGACTACGTCATACGCATGCAGTAGTTTAGATTTCGGCAGTGACGCAGCGCCAGACAAACCCAAAGACTAAGACAATGTAGACAATGAAAAATTAGTGCAATATATATTACGTCACAGAGATAGCAACTAAATTGATAGTTCTTATTGTATGAATATAAAACAAAACAAAACTACATTGCAACTTAATTCCGATTGCAGCTAATGTGTGGTATTCATTATGCTGGAAAGTCCTCTTCTTCTTGATTTCTACCTTCAACTTCAACATGATTTTCAGCTCCTGATATGAAACATATAAATATTAGGTTTCTATCATACTAAAAGTACGCAGTCCGATTTCCTTAAAGTCTTTATACACGCCATGTTTTTAAGTTTCTTGTGAATTCCATATATTGTTCAACGTGTTCGCATTTCATCATTTCTTTATTTTTATTATTTACTACTTGTTTCTTGACGTCTCTATTAAGTACACTGTGACGTTCGGCCGCTATTATTGAACGAACTCTGTATGCGCGACGTTCACTTAGCTTTATGTAAAAGTAGCTCTAACCCAAACCTACAGCCTGTTACGTACGGAGAGAAGACAGAAGTCCTGCACTAGCTCTCGAGCTGAGCGCTACGAAGATTTAAAATTACCCCTGGGCGTCCGAATCAGTGTAAATTACTAATAGGTAATTACTTTCGCTTTTTGCCGTACCATTCACGGTACCTCCGAAAAAGGGGAATATTCGATTTCCCAAAAATGCCGAAAATATCGTTTAAAGTACCAATTTGGGAAATTTCGTCGTATGACGTATTATTGAAAAATCTGCCCATAGCAAGCGGTTTCGAGAGAAGCAACTGTATGAACTACACCCAGGGACTGACTCAAGTTTTAGACCTCCCCGAAAGGTCAATTTTCCATCGAAAGAGGTAAATTTAGAGAGATGAAGAACGTGAACATGTGGATATTGGAACCTGCAAAATTAAACGCTGCACCTATTTTAAATATTTAGGAGTGACCCTCTCCTCAAACGGTAGAAGTAAACAAGACACAAATAATAAAATAGGACAAGGGAAGCGAGTGATCCGTCAATTAAACTCACTATTATGGAGTGACCACATAACAAAAAAAATATAACTAATTTTTGTTTGACTTGCAAATCCATTGCTAATTTTCCACCATCACCTTTTCCATTTTCAGATACAATACCCTTATTGCCTCTCGCGCCATTAATATAATGCCACAAGATGGTCCTTGGAATATTGCAACGCTTTACTGCGACGTATACCGTCATATTTCCATTAGCAACATCTGCTCTAGCATTATTGAGATGTTCTCTTGTGTCGTTAACAATATCTACACTCTTCTTAGTCTACCGGTGATAATGTCTATACATTTCCTAGAACCAGAAGACAATATCAGCAAACATTATTTAAGCAAGTGAGTAACTAGACAATATGACCAAGTTCCCGAAGACTGTTAGCCCAGATACCCCAAATAATAATTGTTCGTGGGCAACTGGACCATAGGGCCAAAATCATTCTTGGAAAATCTTAACCTTTCTTCTTCTTCTGGGTGCCATATCCGCTAACGGATGTTGGCTATCAGCCTCGCTATGATTACTTTGTTGGCTACCGCTCGAAATAGTTCAATAGATGTTACCCCAAACCATTGTCTCAAGTTCTTCAGCCATGATATACGTCTTCTACCAGGTTGCCTTTTCCTTTCGATCTTTCCTTGTAAAACCAGCTGCAGAATATAATATTTATCGTTTCTCATTACATGTCCCAGGTAGGTGAGTTGTCTGATTTTCACGGCTTTAAATAATTCTCTTTCGGACTTTATCCTTGGGAGAACCTCTACATTCGTTATGTGATCTGTCTATTTTATCTTGAGTATTCATCTGAAAATCCACATTTCAAAAGTTTCAACTCGTTTGCATGTGCCTTCTGTCAGTATCCAGGCCTCGGCACCATATAACAGGATCGAATAGACGTAACATCTCACCATTCTTAGACGTATTTGTAAGTTTGGGTTATTACTGCTGAACACATTTTTCATTTTCATAAAGACCGCTCTAACATTTTCTATACGTTGTCTAATTTCTCTTGAATGGTCCCAAGTTTCATGCAGCATACATCCTAGATATGACGTATGTCCAAGTCGTTCTATAGCTGATCCGTCTATATATAAGTTGGGTGCTGTGTTATTTGTCTTGCTAATCACTATGTATTTTGTGTTGACTGCATTTAGCTCTAGTGCATATTCCTTTCCCGCTTGGACCAGTGTATCCACCAGTTACTGTAATCCTTCCGGTGTGTCTGATGTTATAACGGTATCGTCTGCATATCGGATATTGTTGAAAACTACTCCGTCTTTCGTTATTACTGGTCCACCATTCATCTGACCTATTTCGTGCCCTGGTATTCTATCATCACGGAAGAGTTCCTCAATGTAATCTTTCCATATTTTTAATTTTCCCTCCGTGTCATGTATTATATTTCCTATCTCATCGGTTATTATGTTAACACTTGATCGTCTTATTGTTTCTGTTACGATCTTGATTTTTTTATGGAGAGCAAACTTGTCATGCTTCTCTTGTAACTGTTCTATTTCTGTACACTCCCTCGCGTAATGGTCTTCTTTCGTTTTTCTGATTTCTTTTCGTATTTATTTATGCTTTTCTTTGTGTTGGTATTCATCTTTGTTCTTCAGGTATCGTATCTCTTCCATCATGCTTATTATCTTATCAGTCATCATGGGTGTTTTTGTTTGTTGTATTCTTTGCTTCTTATTGGGTTTTCATTATTTTAGACGTGATTTATTTGATATTTTCCCATCCTTCATTGGTATCAGAGTAATTTATATCGTTTGACTTTTGAAATTGTTCCTCTTCTTCTTCTTCTTCTGTATATAGGCCAATGGCCTGTTAATTACCTACAA
>JABXWE010038009.1:0-13310 GCA_014611495.1 Limonius californicus
TTCCTATCGTTGATATATATTTTTGTGTGTTCTGTGCCATATTTGACAGTTCATTATATGTGTGTTAAAATTCCGCATGTCTTTTATTACTGTGTTTTGAAGTAACTGTGTAAGGATTTTGCAAGCTTTAAGATCTAGGTGAAGGCACAAGTAAAGGTAGGTTCCATTCACGTGAGCTGCTGGTTTCTCGACCTTCCGCGAGGACCTACAAAACCAGCTGGATTTTGGAAGGTGGCGCCCACTTATTTCGACGCATCCTGTATACAACTTTAAGCATTTTCTGTATAAGCGATTTTTAGCGAACTCCCCCTACTCCTCTGAGCAAGCCGCTGGCCTTTACCATCTTTTTTTGTTTGCGTGTCCAAGAAAAGCGCGTTTGGCCGTACCGAAAATTTCTTAGCACGCCAACGTGCGATTTTCTTTGTCCCATAATTCTCGTAGCGAGATTTGGCCCGTAACAAATTTGGCGCCGCAACGTGAGTCTTTTTTTGGACCGTAACAAACCGATTAGTAAGGAAGATTATTCAAAAGATACATGGAACAAAATCAAAAACAATATTCCAAATAGTGCAGAAGATACTTTATGGACAAAAAGTATAACGAAAAGGAACGTCAGTAATTAAACATCGTGGTTTACACCAAAAGCTAAAGAACTTACCAAAGAAAAAAGAGAACCATTTCTGAAATGCAAATCAAGGGACATTCAGGCAGCCTACGAAGAATGACTGGACATAAGGAACCGAGTAAACCTAAATATTAGAAGTATGAAACCAAATGATTTTGAAATGTTTTCCAAGAAATCAGAAAGTGATTTATATGGTTCCCAGAAGTAAGTATGGAGAGTTCTACGAAATACAAAATCAGAACTAGAAGAGTACGTGTTAAAAAGCAAAATAAGCTCAGAAGAATGGGTAAACTACCTTCAGAGCACATTTAAAGGGAATGTCGAAAAAATTAAACAAATATATGAACCAAACGTAGCTGCAAACCTAGAAGGGGTGAACCTAAGTAAGGACGCCTTAGCTAAATTAAAAAACGGGAAATCTGCAGGAAGAAACGATATATACAATGAACTGTTAAAAAACGGTGGTGAACAATTACTAGAAGAATTAACCAAATTAACACGATAAATATACGAACAGCAAAAAATTCCTGACGAATGGAGAACCGGAGCAATAATACCAATGTTTAAAAAAGGCGATAGGAAACTACTAAGTAAATATTGTGGCACAACAATACTTGACTGAACCCTAAAACTGACAACAAAAATCATTACAAATAAACTCAATGCGATAATAACACGACAAGATGGTCAGCAGGGCTTCAGAGCGGGAATGTCCCACGACGTAATACAGAAATGTGCCGGAGCAAAGTGTCAATCTAATTGAAATATATATACATAGTATACCTTGTATTTATATTCAGATAATATTATTCTCTATACCCTGTACATAAGTACTAGCATCATCATCAAATCTTATTTGTCATCCCTGTATTGGACCATCCTCTGCACGACCGTACAGACCGGATCTGGCGCCATATGACCCTAGTCTCTTCCTCAAATTATAGAAAAACACATGTAAACCGATGAAGACGTCCACCAAGCTTCCACCGACTGGTTTAAGGAACAGTCGGCAAAGTTCGTCAAGGAGGGGATCGTCAAGCTCGTCTGTCGATCTCAAGAATGTTTGGATATCAACAGGGTTCGTGTTGAAAAATAGTTTGACATGTTTTCTTTTCATTGTTAAAACAAGGATTTTCAGGTATAATAAAATATTATCAGTTTATAACAGAACGATTCGTACTTAAAAAATGAGCCTCCTATAATTATAAAATTATTTTGTAAAAAGTGCATATTTAATTTCATACATCAAAAATTAAAAAATGTGATTATTAAATTGCAGCGTATTCTCAATGCAGAAGAAGTCAAATGGCGAATTTTTTTTGAGGATGGATTAGCCCGCATTTCTGTCTCATGCCATCTCGTCAGCCGATTACAATAGTATCCCAACAATCACAATCTATACATTGATAAAGTACGTTTAATGTAAATGCGACAACAGATACATTTCTTGGGGATTTGTACGAACAAGGCAAATTTTTGTTTTTAATTGTTGAAATTCGTGGAGTAGCATAGAATTGATTTCACTCTTGCTTAGCAAATCTGAAATAGGTAGTTGAAATCAATACAGTTATTAGTAATAATATTTTATCTTAATATTGTGAGTAGTTGTTTAACAGTAATCAAAGGAACAGTTAATAATTGTCACAAATGTTTAATACCTAATACTGTGTTTTTTAATGGTTTACAACGATTGGTCATCAGATCTCGGTTATTCGAGGTGATTAAATGGAAAGATAAATATATATCAAAATATATCTGTCTCTTTCTACTCTACTCTGTAAGTATGAAAAACTCCTTTTGTAGCTTAATTTTTTGTATTTTGATATTTACCCCAATCGTTATAAAAAGTCTCTAGCTAGAAAAATGAAGTTTCTCTACGTACTACTTTTCCTACTTTGAATTTCTTTGTTCATATCTTCTTCTACGTAGCTGCTTGTTTATGGGGAATTTAACTGATAAGGAAATTTACTCATGCATATTTTTGTTACCACTCACTTGGCCCCTTGCTTTTAAAAATGCTGTGGTTTTTCCTACATTCCTAATTTACATTCGCCCTGACGAAAAAAATGTTGCTAGAATTGCAAAATTATGACTAATTAAACTTCAGGGTAGTGGCCTAATCTAGTCAAGGTGAATGTGTTGGATTTCCTTCTATTACGTAATGTTACATAACTCAAATGGAAACACCCATTTGATAGAGGCAAACGGTTGACGAGATTATAGGAAATTTAAATACAAGGGATTCCCATACAGAAATGGTTTTCATTTTAGCTATAAATTTGGAAAATAAAAAAAAGAACAAAGAGATTCTTGAAAATGTGTATTAAAACTTTTTCAAAAAACAGAGACGAGTTCTTCGTCTTTTTGTGTTGCTTTTACTAGTGAAGGTCAGCTACCATGATCCGCACCTTTGATACTGCAGATCGACCAGTGTTGTAGTTCTTTAACCATAATATTGCCGGAGATTTTTAAGCCAAGGCACTTTTCTTCTTCCCCAGCTACACGAATTAATTTTCCTGTTTGTTTTGTCTGTTAACTTTATTTCCACAACCTTCTAGATTAGCACTTCGGAAGCGATACGTTCGTTGTATTTTAATGGCACTGAAGCCACTGGGGCTTATTGTACCTTGGCTGAACATAATCTAAAACTATCTATATTTAAGAGAAACCAGTGTCGCAAGCGAGACGTTAGTCACATGCTAATAGAAGGTCAAGATCAATTTAAACTGCAATTAGGCCATCCGTGCCGCTATCAGTTTTGTTATTATATTTGTCTGTAAACAATAATTTGATAGTAAGGAAAGCCCTAGTTGTTGATTGTAGGGGTCATCGTGTTATGATCGCGAGGTAACCTACAAAAATTCACAAATTTGATTTATAACTTAGTCTCTTGATTGACCTTATCAGCTCTATATAAGATCCGGATAGTCATTTGGAATCAACAGACGAGACAGCAGTACTGAGAGTAATAATACATTTATTGTCCAACTCTTAAATTTCAAAATGAAAATTGCATTATTGATATTTGTCGTATTCGCTGCAGTGTATTGCGAAGCAATGGTCACTCAAGGGGGATCATATCATCGTCAAGGACAAGACTGTAAGTATTAAAAAGGTTTCTAATAAAAATACGGAAACAATAAATTTACTAGCGTCATTGTATTCTATGAACTGTGAAAGTGTTGAATATTATCCAGTTACATTATATAACATGTAGATACTTTAAGTCACTTCTTGTTTCCGTAAAACTAACCCCAGCATTGTAGATCACATGACACTCCCTGTATATTTATAGGTTTAGAAATTTAAATTAAATTTATTTCTGTAGTATAGTTCTCTACGCTACAGCCTTCTAGGTTTAATAGTTAACCGTAAGAGTAATTTTCTTCATATCATGTTGCCCTAAAGTTATATACAATATCGAATTTCCTTGGTTCATCAAAGAATTAACAAACCGGTCTGTGTATTTCCATTGTGTGCCTAATTTAATTATGGTACCGTTACTGCAAATAAGTAAAAGAAGGTTAATATGATATACTTCAACTACAAATTTTTATTTTTTTGTGGTTTTCAGACAGTGCTAGTGGTACGAGCGTGGGCGAAGATGGAGGAACTTATGTAGCGGGTGGATGCAGCAGGGATGGAAGCAGTTGCAGCGGCAGTATTAGCGTTGGTAGTGGCGGAGGCCGCAGAGATCAGCAACAGCAGCAGCGAGGGTACCAACAAGAGGGACCATATTATTAGTCATTCCAAAGACTCTAGCTGAAGCAATTGTTTGCTTGAATAATATAATCAAATATAACTGTTTTCTGATTAAAGATTTATGCGAATAACAAGCCTTTGTTTTTTAACAGCCCTGGGTTATAATTCAAACCGTTATTTGTTATACATTTTTACTACTAATGCAAATACTAAATCTGTTACCAACGTAATGTATTATTTGAAACGTTTATAAACGGGGTTCTGTGTAGCATTTTCACAAATATCAAGAAATAGTATTAAAATCCAAAACATACCCAACAAATTCCTAAAAAAAGGGCGCCCGACATATTAAAGTACGTTTACTTGGAAGGTAACCACAATGTAAAGAAGCTACCTGACGGTCGGTGTAGCTATTATGAGATATGCGATATAGTACGTAAATTTCGTATGACAAAATCAACTTGCGACAAAAGGTAGTTTAACACCTGAACTTCAGTTATTGCACTAGGCCAGTGATTTTCAACTTGCGAGGCTCGCCTTTTTTGGGGGGCGAACAATACTTAAATGGGGGCTTTCTGAAAGCGAAGAAGTTGAAAATCAGAGAGCTTCGGGCCCTATGCGACGGCGTGCTTGACATTAACTATTTACACAACTGGCTTAAATAATTATTATATTAGCAGGTTTCTTAGTACAGCTAACAAATGTATGTTAAAAAGTATTTGTGGGTTTTTAACCCATGGAAGGGTACACGTACCCTAACATGTGGTGGTGGTGGTGTTTCTGCACGCAGAATACTGCCTTACAGTATATAACCTACTGTTAAACAGAAAGGAATTTCCAAGGATATGGACTGAAGCAAGGTCGGTACTCCTAGAAACACCGAAGAACAATCGGAGCGTGCATCAGACATACCGCTCCCTATATATGTTGAACATAGCAAAAAACTAGTTTGAACGGTTAATATGCCAACGGCTAGAAGAAGAACTGCAATAGGAAGAGGGACTCTCCAGAAGGCAATTTGGTTTCAGGAAGGGCCTCTCGATCTATCGCTCCTATGAAAATAATGAAGGACACAACTAGCAAAACAAATACAGGAAATCTGAAAACGAGCCGTTTCTGTGCGATGGCCACACTAGATAAACAGAACGCATTTAACAGTGTACCATGAAGGGGAACAGTTGATGAATTTAAGAAAATACTAATATCAAACTATATAATATGACTGATCTACAGTTATTTCATCGTTAGAAATATTAAAATAAGCCAGGCACAGGAAGTGGAGATGACATGTGAGGCGCCGCGGGGACCATACCTGGTCCCCTGCTATGGAAGATATACTATGACAGTGTTTTGAAAATGTAAATGCCTGATGAACTAACCCTTGCCGGATACGCGGACGATCTCGATGTAGTAGCACGTGGGCAGTCAGACTACTTATTTCCATGCCAACGATGAGAAAAAGACCGACAAATAAGGGAAATAAAATTAGCGGAACACCTAACCAGCAAGAGTACAGTCAGTTTACTACTCAGAAGCAAAGAGGACGATAATAGCAATAAAGAAAGTAATTACAGCCAAGGAAGAGGAATAAAGGAGGAGACAGCAGACTAACGAAGTAAACAAGTAAGTAACCCGGGAAGAACCAAAATAGGTGTTTTGTAACATTGAAAGCAGAAATTATTAGTGTTATGTAGTATATTAGAGTAGTTGTAGTATTATTAGATTAGGGTAAGCCTGTGTATATTAGAAATACCGATACAGACAGACTCACCCTTTGAAGAAATGCTGGTACGTCCACTTCCAGAAAAACTGGCAGAGAGCGGCACAACGGCGATAGGGTTCGCACCTGGAAAACGTGCCAGAGTATCCGCTCCCGGAAAAAGTGTCAGCGAGTCGCCTTGCCGTTACCAGTAAATGTTCCACTATAAGTACCGTCAGAGTCGCCTTTAAGTACGATAAAGACAAAAGAGCTGGAATGGTCGACTTTCCTGTGTTTCGAGCGTTGCTTGAGAGAACACGAAGAAAATTAATAAATAAAATATATTTAAATTGTTAAAAAATGCACTCACAGTACTGTAATTATTTTAGCGACCTAATTGTATTAACAGAATACAATTTAAATTTGTTTGTTTCAAAATAAGATATTTCCGTTTTCAAATTTTATTGGTATTAATTTGAATGCCGTAACTTAAAACTAGCAAGAAAAATTTGGCTAATTCGTAATTTTCAGTTGCTGTTTCTACCTTGGCACTGCACAATGTGCACATTCGTATTCTAAATGATATCATGTACACCGCTCTTAGCTCTTGCTCTACAATGCACCGTACCAGGACTGCAGGTACACATTCCTTGTGGCCAATAACTTACGTTCTGCTGGATTTTTCTAGTTTATGACGTTCGTTAATACTCAGAACCTTTGAATGTTAAGATTACTGGGATTATTAGATGTATGTAGACGATCAAAGCAAAGTGTTAGTATAAGGGAATCTGATATCGTATGAGGAAAACTGTCCTCTACCTGTTGTAAGATTGTAAAAATCAAACCCATGGTGGAGCCTACAATTGGACAGGCTCCGCAAAGAAACTCGTAGACTATTCAACATAGCCAAATGCACTTGTTCTCCTGATGACTGGGAACACCATAAACCGTCCCAACAAAGGTACAAGAACGCTATAAGACGGTCCAAACGAACAACTTGGAAGGCCTACTGCGACGGGATAGAAAATATGCCGAAAGTAGCAAGGCTTTGCAAGGTTCTCGCCAAACAACCTCGATACAGTTTGGGAGCCCTACAACTTCCCAATGGTGACTTTTGTACATCCAATGAGGAGGTACTAGGGCTCCTGCTGAAGACTCACTTCCCTGACTCCAGGAAGCTGGGCCCTTACAATTCACCATCTATGAAGGCTCCCAAATTAGACCTACGGCTAATGATTGGAAAGGAGCCTCCAAAGTCCTAATGTTTGAAAGCACAAAATGGGCGATTTCAACATTTGCCCCTTTCAAAGCTGCAAGCCCTGATGGTATCTTCCCGGCCCTCCTTCAGGAGGGACTGGAAATGCTAGTTAGGCCTCTGTACGATATATTACGAGGCTGCAATGCCATGGGATATGTTCCTATTCCATTGAGAGCGGGCAAAGCTATATTCTTACCTAAACCGGGTAAAGACTCTTACTTCCAGGCAAAGGCATTTCGACCTGATCAGCCGTACCTCCTTTTTACTGAAAGTGCAGGAAAGACGGGTAGACCTACACATTCGAGACGGATGTCTGGTGCAATACCCATTACTACCAAATCAACATGTTTACCAACGAGACAAATCCACAGAGACGGCCCTTCATGAAATCGTCCATGAGGTCTAAAAGATACTAACTCATGGAGAGTACGCTCTTGGTACATTTCGGGACATCGAAGGAGCGTTTGACCGAACGGCCGTTGAATCCATTCATAACGCTGTCTTAGAGCGTGGAATCGAACCCATCATAGTTAGGTGAATAGATTTCATTCTCAAACACAGTAACATAAAAGCCACGCTCAGGGGGGACTCCGTGGGAGTATCTGCCGGCCGCGGGTGCCCACAGAGAGGCGTTCTCTCGCCGCTCCTGTGGTGCCTCGTGGTTGATGGACTCCTGGGGCGGTTCAACGAGCAAGAGTTTTACACCCAGGGCTATGCGGATGACCGGGATATCCTTATAGCCGGTAAATTTCTCGGCACAATAAGCGGGGCTACCCAAGGTGCCCTAAATATTGTGCAAGACTGGTGTAACAGGAATCAATTGTCGGTCAATCCATCAAAGACCGAGCTGGTCCTATTCACACGAAAACGGAAGATGACAGGTTATAGAGAACCCTCCATCTTTAACACGTCACTTAACAGGTGAGGTCAAATATTTAGGCGTTGTCCTTGATGATCGACTAATCTGAAAAAGTCATGTGAAAAGACAAGAACTAAGGGCCTGCGCAGCCAACTGCACGTGCAGGCGCGCGTTATGCAAAACCTGGGAGCTGAAGCCTAAAACCATATTCTGGTTTTACACGGCTGTAGCACGCCCGCTGTTAACATACGCCGCCCTTGTCTGGTGGCCACGATCAGAACTGACCACTACAAGGACGACACTCGCCCGTGTGCAAAGATTAGCTTGTCTAGGCATTACGGGCGCAATGCGAACAACCCCGACAGCGGCCATGGAAGTGCTGCTGGAACTCAGGAAAGCGTAGGACATGCCAAAGTTGCCTCCAAATTGAAGGCGACCACTCCCGTTTCTTCAATGGGAAGTGATGGCATGACCTCCAGCTTTTCCTATAAGGTCGACATCCCTCTCCGGGAAGAATGGTTCTCGGACGATCGGCCCTTCCTTAAACCCGGCGACCTAGTTTGGTATACAGACGGGTCACGGAATAGGAAAGGTACTGGTGCCGGTGTATATGGGGACAAACCTAGGGTCAAACTCAAATTTGCCCTAGGAAAATATCCTACTCTCTTCCAGGCAGAAATCTTCGCGATTACTGCCTGTGCAAATGAAAACCTTTATAGAAGCTATAGAGGTAAAAACATCTATATTTGCTCGGACAGTCAAGCCGCCATTAAGGCCCTAATATCTCCCAAGATAGGGTCTAGGCTTGTTGAAGAATGTCGAGCCACACTCGTCAAACTCTCAGCTGAGAATTACGTGAAAATCCTATGGGTTCCGGGTCATAGTGGAATAAGTGACAATGAGGAAGCTGATGCCCTAGCTGTGGCTGGGGCCTCTGAACCTTTAGTGGGTCCAGAGCCAGCTTTTGGAATAGCCCCCAAACACGTCAGGCACGAGATCTGAAATCACGTAAACGTGCAATTTCAGCACTCTTGGACCTCCAGACTCACACCCAGGCAGGCTAGAGCCTTCATCAAGAGCCCTACGCCTAAATCGGAAGACTATATTCTGAATCTAAGCAGAAGACAAAACAGGATAATAACGGGCCTCTTTGCAGGCCACGGACGCATGAACGGTCATCTTTACACTATAGGGATTGTGTTAAACAACCAGTGTAGGAAGTGTCAAGAGCAAGAGGAAACCTCTGAGCATGTCCTCTGCAAATGCAAGGCATTAGCGGCCTTAGATACAAACACCTTGACTCCCCCTTTCTTGAACCAAGAGACATTCAAGACACGCCATTGAACAGGATTCTGTCCTTCGCCGAAGCGACGGACCTGTTCAGGGAATGAAGTCCTTTGCAACCCCTAGGGAGCACAATGGGACCTGGTGGCCTAGGTATAGGAGCTTGCTCCGACCCATAGAAATCATTATCATCATAAGAGAATCTCTGTGATCCAACCGTTCCTGCGTCCAAACAGTTCTGCGCCGAACTGGTTGTGTGAAATCGGCCGCGCTAAAACGTCCTAGGTCCTACTATTCAAAGTAAGAATTTTGGTTTTACCTACCTCTTTCAGATTTATTAAGCAAGAGGGAATCAAATTCTATGCTACTCCACGAAAATCAAAATAACAATAGTTAACATGTTATTCTATATTAAATACATATTTCCAGCGTCAATGAGCAAAATTATTAATTCATAATTCGTATAACTCGCGAACCTTAAAAAACTCATAGAACGTATAATTGCTGACGTTAATTCCATCAAATCTATAAGCATAAGTTCAGAGAATTGTTAGAATAAACACATTGTTTTTTATTTGCCCTCTATTATCTAGCGTTTATTCCCAATTTTAATTGCTGTGTATAAACATTTTCCCAAGGTCATTAAAAACAATTACTTGTACTGTGTTAACAAGCATAATAATTACAGCTACTAAAATAGTATTTCTAATGAAACAGTTTAAGTCACTGTAGAAATATAAATATAATACAATAATGTTATCTTATTAAATATGCAGTTCAGAAATTGTAACAAAAATTAATAGATATTAGGAAAAAATTATTTATTTATAGCCACGAAGCAATAATCTAGAGGTATACGTATAATTGTGGATACTAAATCCTCAGAGCCTATTAGTCAGCAGTATTTTATCTATTTTGAAGATTAAAATATCTATTAACTGGAGTAGTTTACTAAGCAAAAATACTATTCTGAGATTTGTAAAACGCCCATTTAAGAAAACAATGAAATATTCAAGATATATATTTTCATACTATCGCATCGCACTTCAGATACCGTTAAGTTTTCTTACTTACACTGAAAATATTTTTATTGCTCTTAGTGTATTCAGTTGTAATTCCATATTACTAAAGCAAATATTTTCATGTAGTGAAACCAAACTTAACTCTTAAATTGAAACAATGTAGTTACGTGAAATCTAAATAAATTATATAATCCTGCGAACCTGTAAAATTTCTTGCATACCAAATATACTTTAAGTCAATACTGTAAAAAGATTTAATACTGTACACATTTTAACTCGCTAACCTAGTCTACCTTAATCTATCAATTATTAAATAAGTGTAAAAAGTTTTTAATTACATCTAAGCCCTGTAAACTTCAATGAATTATTTTAAGTTTTTTAATTCGCTTCCATCAACTGCAGGAATTTACGCTGTATCGTTTGAAAGCCGCCATTCCAGTTTACACGCACAAAGAAATTAACCGCTAGCGGTTATTACAGACGATGACCTTATCGTGATTCTTCTTACGGGCTCGGTCTATATAAATACTAGGCTTTTCAACACCAGTTTACCATTCTGAATCAATCGTTTATAACCTTCTGCTACATCTAATCTTTGCTCAGCCAATATGAAGGTCCTACTTGTGGTTGCTCTTGTTTGTTGCGTTCTGTATTGTCAAGTGCAGGCGTTACCAGTAGATGGTAAGTAAAATATAATTAATTAATTATATTTGTAATATGTTGAAACAATACAGAAACAAAGTATTCAATGTATAAAGTACGATCCGTCGTTTAACATTTGAAGGATCCATACTTGTCATCCAAGAAATACAATATTATTTTATTTTTACTAGGAACTGCCTTGAATGTAGCAGCCGAACCCTCTCTACTCGCTCCAACACCAGATGTTATTGATGAGAGTACCAGAACAAAAAGGCAAAGCTGCAGCAGTAGCAGTTCCGCCAGCTCCGGTAGAAAGAGGAGAAGCAGTAACAACCCCAGTAGCGGCGATGATGGTATGGTATATTATTGTTAGACCATGTTTTTACTAGTATGAGTAATACCTAAATATGTTCGATGGCCTTGGTGGTCTAGTGGTTAACGCACTTGCCTATAGATTCAAGGGATACGGGTTAGATTCTGCCTGAGTTCCGCGGTATTTTTCTGGCTGGGATAAATCTTCAAATAAACTTTTTGCCGAATATCTGCTGGAGTTGGAACTATGAAACTACCCTCGATAGGCAAAGTTTATAGTTAGTGTGTACAGTGGGTCAAATATTGTCAAGTGCAAAGAGCTACTTGAAAGACCGTGCCCTAAATCTCATTCAACCAAAATGCAATACATTATAGTAAATGTAAGCTAAAAAATAAATATTTGCACATATACATGTACATGTCGTTCCAACTGATAAGGCGAAAGCAAAGAATGTGCAGTGACCTAAAGTGGGCGTTATAATTTGTTACTTTCCGGATTTTACCCGCCAGGTAAATGACCAGTGGAGTTCAGCGTTCAGCAAACATTTCCCCATACCAATATTTAAAATTTTAATCAGAATAAGGCTATTAACATTATGTTATGGAGCAGGTTATCGTTTCTGAAGTCACTGGTAAATATTTGTTGTCCAATTACCTTAACCATCTATTTACTTGAAGGCTAAAGTCTATAAAATTATTTCTCTGTTTCAGTGGCTAGTGATGACAATACGAGAGTAAAACGACAAAGCTGCAGCAGCAGCAGTTCCGCCAGCGCGGGTAAATAGAGGAGAAGCAGTAGCAGCAACAGCACCTCCTGTAGCGGCGGTGTTGGGGGAGGCAGCAGCAGCAGCAGTTTCACCTACAGCAGAAAATAAACATCCAACAATGATTTTGTCCTATTTAACGAGAAGATGTAGTAGCTTGTATTGTGACAACAATTTTATAGTTTCCTATAAACGATTTAATAAACTATAACATCAAAATTGTACTGCAATTCTTTTAGTGTTAATTCTCCTAAACAACATTTTCTTCTTAAACTTCCAGTTATAAAACGTGCATTAAATAGCATAACCCCTAAAGTTTTATAGTTAATTTTTACGAGCTTAGGTTTTCAAATATCTCTTGTCAAAGTTGGAGAACTGCAGTTACTTTATTTCAGTAATTGAGTCTACGAAATACACGATAGATTATGATGATTAGTTAGAACGAGATGGTGAGAAAATATTCGCCCTTAGTATAGCCAAAATGTATTATACGAGGTGGAAGTTTATATTGGGTAACAACCTACAGGCTGCTATACAGTTCGTATCAGCCTATCTGACATTTTATAAAGATTTTATTACATACTAAAATGCTGTGACTATGATGTTGCGAGGTATACAAGAGGATGTCCTATGGGCATTTTTTATTCAATTACTGTGTTGTTTTGCAATAAAACCAATGTAAGGTTATGCTTATATATATACAGGGTGTCTCAGAAAGAATGGGCCAGCGTTTAATCATAGATTCTTTAGGTAAAAATAAACCGATTAAACCTAATATACCTTAGGCAGAAAGTCCTTCCTTAAGAAGTTATAGGGCCTTAAAGTTCAATTTTTTATTTTTTCTTTTTACTGTAATTTCCACAAATCTCAAGATATTTCTTTCTGTTCTTCTTCTGTTCTGTTTTGTGTTTACGAAAATGCCTCGACATTCGTTATGGCGACGCATTTTCGTAAACAAAACATAAATTAAAAATACAATTTCTATGACACCAAAGTATTTAGTTGACTTAGCATTGTTCTTTACTGTAGGTTACAAGCACTACCCATTGTTTTTGTGATCATGGCCACCTAATAATTGCACGTCGTTCCGACAACCCAAAACTTGGACAAGCATTTTAAGTCAAACGGTTGCCTTTACGCGTA
>JABXWE010038010.1:0-11603 GCA_014611495.1 Limonius californicus
TTCAAAATGTTAGTAAATAATCACAAAACCTACTCTAACTTAGTAATCACAAATTGGAATTCTGATGGCATAGCTCGACAAAGACAAGTAGTTATCGCCTTTTTAGCAAGGCACAATGTCGATATCATGTGCGTTACTGAAACCCACTTAATCCCAGAACAAAATTTTAAAATCCCTGGTTATAACATATACCGAGAAGATAGAATCGCCCAAAAAGCATCCGGAGGGGTGGCTATTATAGTTAAAAAGTCATTCAACATATGCCATAGTACGCTGCCCACAATCACAAATATTGAGTCCATAGCAATATTAATCAAATTACAAAACGAGCGTTACTTAAAAATGATATGCGCATACAAACAACCGAATAAGAGGCTAATCGCTGATGACATAAGTAACATGTTCTGCGATAATACCCCAACTATTTTAGTAGGGGACTTAAATTGCAAGTGCACTATATGGGGTTGTAGGACGAATAACCCAAATGGTAACCGACTTCATTCTGTTCTTGAGGCACACGGGATTCAAATTTCACCCCCACCCCCCAAAACCCACTTATACTCCATACCGAACCGATCATCAATCTGATATTTTGGACATTGCCCTACACAAAAACGTCACCAGTGAACTGCATCAAGAGGTATTGCCAGAACTGGACTCAGATAATTTACCCGTTCTTATACTTATTGGTAAACAACCTCAACTTAATCCTAAGCCGCCCAAACTGATTAATGGACGAATTGACTGGAAGTTATTTAGTAGCACAATCCAAACCAACTTAAGCATTCCGACAACGTTATGCAATGATGAAGAAATAGACCAGGCTGTAGAATGTCTAATTCAGTGTATTAAAAATGCAGTTGTATCGTCCACCACAGTGCAAAAGCCGAGGAGTCCACTCAATTATTTCTCTCCTCCCCACGCGATTCAAAAATTAATCAAAGAAAAACACAAGACAAGAAGACAATGGATATTGACCAGAGAATCAACTGTTAAAACCCGTTTGAATTATCTAATTCACAAAATTCAAAAAGAACTCGAACAACTCAGAAAATCCAGATATGCGGAATATATAAAAGAATTAGAACCGAGGGACCCAACGATGTGGAGAGCGACGAAACGTATCCTAAGACAACAACACATCATACCAACTTTAAAGCAAGACAACAATCTCTACTCAACTGACTCTGAAAAATGAGAATTATTTGCATTCCAACTGGCCAAAACATTTACAACACATAGTGAACTCCGGGATGAAAATAACATTCAACAAATAGATCACGAACTTAATAAATTTAATTCAATAATTCCAGGAGACATCGAACCTGTCGCTCCTGAGGATGTTAAGGATATAATAAACAAGCTGCCGAATAATAAAGCTCCCGGACACGATTTAATAACAAACGTGGTGCTAAAAAACTTACCAAAGAAAGCTCTGATGTATGTAGTGTCCATATTCAACACATGTCTTAGGTGTGGTTATTTCCCCAATGAATGGAAATACGCAAAAGTCCTACTGTTCCATAAACCCGGTAAGAAAACCACCGAAGTCACCAGTTATAGGCCAATAAGTCTACTTCCGACTATTTCAAAAGTATTCGAAAAAGTCATAAATAAAAGATTAACAGCATACGTTAACAGTATAAACCTTATACCACATTTCCAGTTCGGATTTCGTAATCACCACTCTACTATTCACCAGCTAAACAGAATCACTGAATACATCGAGAATGGCTTTGAACACAAAAAGTTTACGGCAGCTATCTTTATTGATGTCAAACATGCCTTTGACAGCGTATGGCATAAGGGAATAATTTATAAATTAATAAAATGCAAAACACCGAACTACCTAGTCCGCATTGTGAAATCCTTCCTCCACAACCGCTGTAAACTCAGCTACTTCTGAAATCAAACCAATAGAAGCAGGAGTTCCCCAGGGCTCGATACTGGGACCTCTTCTATTCAATATATTCATGCATGACATACCTGAACCACCAAACACTAAACTTGCTATGTTTGCCGATGACACGGCTATACTTAGCCAAAGCGTAGATATACACAACACTATTAACCAAATTCAACTAAGTGTAGATATTATCACCCAATGGTTCAACAAGTGGAATCTCCAACTCAACCCACTAAAATCCGAAGCTAAGATTTTTACACTTCGCAGATTACAAAATGTTCACAACTTGCGGATCAACGACCAAGTTATCCCTTGGAATAGTGCCGACAGTGCTGTTAAATACCTCGGAGTGTACCTTGACAAGAGGCTAACGTGGGGATACCATATTAATAAGAAAGTTAACGAGGCTCATGTAAGGCTGGTAAAATTATATCCACTATTAAATAAAAATCTCCCTTAAAAATAGAATGTGGTACACTCATATACACTACCATCATTCGACCCATCTTAACTTATGGGTGCTCAGTATCTGTCAAGTTTGCTTCCAACAGTATTAAAATTAGTGGAAGTATGAATACACCTCCTGAAATTGCAGCTCAAGCTGTTGCTCTGCTTCAAGCTGGTAACAGTCAGCGATCTGTAGCTCGGCAACTGAACATGAAACGTTCTACTGTTCAGAACGTTTTTAGAATGTTTTTAGAAACTGGTCGGTACGTGGCCAGAGCGAAAACAGGCAGACCAAGAGCAACTTCAGTAAGGGATAATCGCTTTATTAGAACGACCTCCTTGCGGAATTGCATGTTAAATGCTGTCCAGCTTAAACAAGAACTGCGAGACGTCAGAGGAGTAACAGTAAGTCGCTGGACTGTTAGAAGAAGACTTCTTGAAAATAGGCAAGGTGCCGGAAACCTGCAACGTGTCCAAAATTGACGGCAGCGCATTGTGCAGAGCGTCTACGTTTTGCTCGTGAGCACGTAAACTGGACGTTGGAGCAATGGAACTCTGTGCTCTTTTCAGACGAGACCAAGATTTGTCTATATTGTAGCGATAGAAGAGCTAGAGTCTACCGTCGTCAAGGAGAACGATTTTCACAGTGCTGCATAGTGGAGCAAGTCGCTTTTGGAGGAGGTTCATGCATGTTTTGGGGGGGCATATCTCTTCATGCAAAAACCGAACTGGGCTATATCCCCACAGGTAACCTAGCCGGTTTAACTGCTCAACGCTATATTTCTGAAGTCTTAGATGAGCATGTTGTCCCCTATGCTGGCTTCATTGGCGGTAATTTCTTGCTTATGCAGGATAATGCAAGGCCTCATGCAGTTGCGATTGTTCAAGATTACCTGAACGAAGTTGGTGTACGAGTCATGGAGTGGCCAGCCAAAAGTCCGGACATGAATCCGATTGAGCACATGTGGGATGAACTCAAGAAAAGAATTCGATCACGGGTTCCAGCTCCAACAACGCTTCAGGAACTGACAAGGGCTGCTCAAGAAGAGTGGGATAATATCCCTCAAGATGTTGTTGAAGGGCTGATCAGATCCATGCCAAACCGTATGCAATCTGTTATACGAGCAAGAGGGGGTCATACAAAGTATTGAGTAAACCGCATTTGTTCAAACTTGTTTTTGTTTCTGTTATTAATAAACAAATTTAAATTTTTTTCGTCTTACTTATTTTGACTACGATTACAAAAATTTTGTTAACACGATAAACAAAAGCTAACCAGAGATTAATTTGGTTCATTTGAGAGAGCAACAATCGGGCTTCGCAACGATACCAATGCGCTACTTCACAAATGTAAGGAAGCATGCTATTTATTTTTTAAAATTAAGGTTGTTAGGTGGCCAAATACTTTTGCTCTTAAGTTTACTTTAGGTAGTGTTAGTTGTTTGAATGAAGTCACAGCTTTTTGGGTTAAAACAAACGGTTGATATAAGAATTTTTTACTACCAAAATCACATTTACCGTTTGTATCTATGTATTTTGAACCGTAAAATCCAAATCAGAAATAATGTATAAGCTGTATCGCTTAAAAATACACTTTCCATGTCATTTTGGATTTTTATGTCACTTAAATTGAAATCCTTTCTAATACAACCACCCAACATTTTAGAAACATCCGGTTACCTGGTCTGGAGATATAAACGTTGCTCTACCTGCTGGGCCACCCAATATACTTTTACAGATAAAAATACTTACATTAAATAAATTTTGTTCATGTAATAATACAGAGTGATTATTTTATCTTGTAACAGGTAGGTAGGGTACACACATTATAGCTGCTTATATTCCATAGGTATCTTAGTAAACTTTCCATTGATTAAATAAATAAATAGCTACTATAAAACTATTTACTAATAAATGAGATGCAGTTTTCTAATAGGTAAATTTATAATAATTATTTCTCATAGTTTAAACAAAACAAACACAGATAAAACCAAGATAGCATAAAAATATGTTGACATAACAATAACAACAATAAAAAATATAAATTAAATAAAAACAGAAAGAACACCACCAATTAATGACGTAATAAATGTACAAACTGCCGTCCACCTTGCTGTTCACATAAGTCAATTCTCCGCAAAAGGGAAGTTGTAATTCGAGTTAGCATGTTTGGTGTGCTAGACGTGCATGATTCAATATTTCTTTCACGTAAATCTTCCTGAATTTCTATGGGAGGTCCGCAGTTGTCGTTTTTCTATTCTTAAAGAAATCTAGTCTAAAAGTCCGAACTACGTGGAGGCCAAAGATGATTTGCAACTCTTGGCATTAGTCTGTTATGGAATGTTTCATCCTGGTAGTTTCTTACTATTTGATGGACGTGTGCGGGTACTTCGACATTTTGAAACAACCTACACTGTCTAACAAAAAGAGGAATGTTTTCTAAAAGTTGTAAATGTAAATCTTCTTCTTCGTCAACCCTGTTCTGACCACTGTTGGACGTAGGTCTTCCCTTTTCTTCTCCATTCATTCGCTCTTGTGCCTGTCTATGTCATTGTTTTCCAGTCACTTTCCTAATATCGTCCACCCAACGCAGTGGTGGTCTCCCGACCCCTTTTCTTCTTCTTCTTCTCATAATGTGTCCCGTCCATGACCATTTTCTTTTTGTGATAAATTCGGTTAGGTCTTTAACTCCTGTTTATTTTCATATCCACTTTATAGTTTTCCTATCAGTCAGCTGTATTCCCAAAAATTTTCTCTCCATGGCAGTTTGTTTTTTTTTTCTTAGGCGGTAAATGATTCTTTTAGTGAACGTTACTGTTTCCATGCCCTAGCTAAGTACCGGAATAACACACATGTCGAAACTTTTGGCCTTTTGTTTTCTATTAAATGTTTTTGAACATAGAATATGTGATAGTCTTCCAAATACTACCCAGCCTAATCTGGTTCGTCTTCTTATCTTAGCTTCTTGGTTTTCATATTTTAACATTGTATTGTGTCCTAGGTATATGTATGATGGGGTTGTTTGTATGATTCAGTTATCTATCTCTATTGCATTTATATCTTCTGTGGTTAGGATTTCTGTTTTATTGTAATTGATATTTAGACTTACTTTCTTTGACTCTGTGGTAAGTTGTAATATCATACTGTCTAATTCACCTGCGTCTTTGGCCAATTATCACGATGTCTTCGGCGTATCTGAGGTGGTTTATAAGAAATGTAAATACATTTCCCCATTTAAATTGCCCTCAAAGAAGTGGGGACCAACGATAAACTTGTCAACGATGCCACACCACACATTTACAGTAAAAATTGTGTGCTTGCTGAATGCAATGTGGGTTATCTTGTGAATAGAAATGGCAATTGTGTCTATTTACACATTCATTGTTACTAAACGTCGCGTAGTCAGAAAATAGAACATTCCTTACAAAACAGTGGATCAGTAGTAACTTCGTTTCTTAAAATTGGCAGAAACTCAATCCACTTGGGTAATAATCTTCAGTAAGGTGTTGCACTAACGTGACGTGGTAAGGATGAAACCGGTTTGCTTTTAAAATGTTAAATACAGAACTTTAGCTAAAGTCTACAGTGCTTGCAACTGCACGTTGGCCTGTGTGGGGATTACCAGTTACTTGTTCGATAACTGCCGCTTCAGATTCTATAGTTGTGAAATGTCGTTGCCTCACTTTTGGCTTGGAAAACGATCCATATTGCAGGAAATTTCTTTGAAACGTCTAATGGTATTATGTGAGGGAATGGGTCCGGGTATCTTTGTACATATTGTCGTCTGCCGTCTCTCTGCATTCTCCCAAAATCAACATCATATTCGTTTGCACGCTATTACAATACATTGAAACTGATTATTATTACCACAAGAATCTATACAAATCAACAATTTTGTACAGAAAATATTTGCCTGTTCAGCGGACTCATGTAAACAAATTATTTTTATAACTAAAAAGGAAAGTCAACTATGCATTTCATGCACATGTGAGAGTTGTCACTTACCTACTTGTTAGTAGATAAAACGATAACACTGTATATATATTTTTGCATAACTATGACGATAAAAAGTTAGAGAATAATTTATAGTGACAGCTTAAAAATAGTAATATTGGAACTATCAAAACACTTTGTTAGAAATCGTCCTTTAGTTTCTTTAATTTAGATGATCTTGTTTCGGAAGGAAGAAGGAATATTTTCAAATATAGAAAAATTTCTTTTCACACCCGCTGACTATCTAATAAAGGCATTTTTAAAAATAGAAATTGAATTGGCTGCCGTTTCAACATTCATACATTCTTTTGTTAACTTTATGCTATGTGTTTGGGAATATGGAAGCGATCTCTAATTAGCGATCTTTAGTTGTCCTGAAAAAGCTTTTTCAACTATTCCTTTAATATTTTCTGCACATTCCTTAATGAGATCTAAACTGGGGATTCCTGTTAGCTATATTTCTTCAACTTTAATATTGAAAGGTTATTAGTTGGTTCAATAACGGTTAAATGACGTCCCAGTTAAGACTTTTACAAAATGCATAGCTTGTTATACTTATTAAAATTTACAATTTGTGGCAGTATGTCAGAATATATTTAAAACATACAATACATATGATATGATATGATAAATAACAATTTATTTCAATTGACGTAATTTGCGCCAATATTATATCACTTATGTAGAGTAGATGATTCGCATATTTTGCATTAAGTCGTAGGTCTATTAATTACTTGTACTACTTACATGAAATATTTGTGGAACAGCAAAATTAAAGCATGCTGTCCCAGTGCTTGGTATTTGATTTTAGTCATTAATTACGCCGAGAAGTTCTATATAATTAGCATAAATTATAACAAAAATGTTACATAATTTCTGGTGTGGTTAAACCAAAATACATTATTAGTCTTTCTTTAATAGTAAATACCTGCTGGTTTCCATATTTAATTAGTGACAAAGCAACAAGTTTCTAAGTTCGGTTAGCATTTGATGGGGCTACTATACCGATTCAATTCTGCACATCAAGCGGCTAGAGAGAGCGTGTTATTAATTTTAAGCAATAAATTTAAGACATAGTTCAAGGCGGATTTATCAGCAAAATTCATTAGTTGAAAGTTCTTCTTGTTATCCGTCTTTTTCTCTATCTGTTTTTGCACTGGTGAAATTCCGTAGAACTTTGTCGTTCTATAAAATCTTATTGTCAGAGTACGAGAATGAGGACGAGGATGACAAGTTGAAGTTGGAGATACTATACGTTTTTCTCAGCGTTCGCCAGTTTAACCGGCTTTAGAAAGCATCAGTCAAAACAATGGGGTGATTTTATTCGAGCGGAAATACAAACAGAGGAGGCATCAAAAGTAGCAAAATGTAGAAAACAAAGTAAACAGTATAAGAACAGTGAGAGCTTCAAGTAAACATTGTTAAATATTTCTTCCAATTCTTTTACGAATTTCCCCTTTTTTCACAGAAAACCAATCGTTCGTAATTTTAACGAACGAGAGCTTCTACAGACATTAGGTTATTTTCTGTGTTAATCCAGCTGTATTACACAAGCCTTCTCTGCATGTCGATTATTAAAAACTGAATTAACAAGTTGCACAAACAAGTTTTCGCTTATAGCAAAGTAATTGCCTTAAAAGCTTTTGCGCCACAAAATTTTGGTTTATCTGTATAATTAGTGTGGGCGTGGAAACTTTAACTCAACAAAAATGCCCCCGAGAGCAAATGCCACTCATGCTGATGAATACTAATTCGGTTTTAGACGCCCTGTTCTTAGCTATTAGAAAATTTTAAAATTATGTATTTGAAGTGTCAGAACCAGACATCCGGAAATATTATAGCCTCGTAAAAGCATATAATATTGAAGCAAGGGAACAAAATATGACATAGAACGGACAGCGTTAAAATGTACCGGATAATTATTTTGATTATAAAGCGTTAACATGGGAAAAGGAAATAGATAGCGCTAGGCAAGAAGTATCTTTTATTCAATTAAAACAATTCCTGAGAAACGTTAACAATGTTACTTTAAAAGCATTTTTTGTTAAGAAAATCAATTATGGAACTTAAACACAAGCTTTGTGATACTAGAAATAGTAGAAAAATCTTTTTAAATAAGGTTCGTTGATAACGCCAACTACATCTAAAGTATTGCTGGAGCGATGATAAATTTAGAATAAACAATCCAATAACTGCATAAAACGGGGAAAACCCTGAAGAAGCATTTATGCAATTTTTCTATAAAAAGCAAGATGGTTCACTTCTGATTTAAGAGGAACAGGAATTGACTTAGTACAAAACACTGCATTCTCACACTAATTCAACTGCAAACCTGTCTAATATAACTTATGGCCTAAAATTATTAATACAGGAGAAATTTAAATTTGAATAATAATTTATAATGGCTCAAAACATACTACATGCTCAAAGTTCAATCAAAAAACTAAGGTAATGAATATTCCTCTTCTTCTTCTTCTAGTTTTATTGTAGGCAGTAGCCTATTTTTCTTCACACTAATTCTATGTATATTCCAATTTTGTCAAAAGTCTGTTATCTTTTCTTTGGCCAAAGTACTTCTGAAACTGCATAATATTAATCTACTTAAAATTGTTTTCCATTGAGAACAGTTTTAATTTTAACTCGCTGGTGTCAAGACAGATGAATATGGATTTGTATGAATAATGCCATGCTTCATACGAACTGACTTTCCTATCAGTGCAGAATGGACAGAACTAACTAACTACCTTCTCCTTGAAATTGCTTTGGCATTTGAAAAATGCTTTGTAAAAATCTCACTTAAACGCAGAATGTACAATTTACTGTTTGTCGTTCAGGCGCAAATTCTTTATGGATTTAACCGTGTATATTAAAGTAGGTTATCCGAGCATGGTTTTCATTCTGAATTTTTGTGACGAAACTGTTTGGGAATTAAATTGCAAACCTCATATTCCACTAGAGTTTTGCATGCGACCATTAATTGTTAGTCCATTCATATATGGAAACTGTGGAGTTATTTAATAATGATAAATAATTATTAATTTGATGTTTAAAATAAAGTCCATTCTTTATTACCACCACGCTAGTAAGATTCTTGGCGTATCAAAGATTGTATGTCAAGAATACTTTCTTTGATAAAAAGAGATTGATTATATACTATCATCCAAAAAGTCGATGATAATTGATGTCACAGTTCTAAATTCATTCAAGACGGGGACCGACTATCGACTCGTAAGAGCAAAAGTTAATGTTCAAAAACAGATATAAATATAGACAGAAGGAAATACTTAACGCTCAAATACTGAAAGACAATAAAGAGACCTACCAAGATCACCTACGACAATCCTTGCAATTAAAGGAATATAATGACAGCAATTTAAACGAAATATCCAGAGATCTAACATCAGCAATAACAGAAGCGTCGGAAAAGGCTACAAGGGTTACATGTCAAAACAGAAGTAAAATTACTCAACAAACAAAAGAGAAAATAGAAGAAAGAAGAGGTTTATATAAAGACAGAAAATTTGTTGCTGACGAATATCGGGAGGTTAGAAAAGAAGCTAGACGTATGATAAGAAAAGACTTAAAAGAACATTACGGCAAGAAACAGAGCATGTAATAAAGAACATCAAAAATATAAAATGCCTGAAAAAAAGGTATGGGAAACAAGAAATTATTTTTCTTGAAGGAAAAGAAATAACAGAGACGAAATACCAAAAACTACCGCACATTTCTATAAAATATAATAAATACTAAACGACCTGAAGAACCGAAGGAAGATTCTAAAATAGTAAACGTCTTTTGTGAAGATATGCCGGAAATCAGTGAAGGCGTAAATTTACACGCCCTCCAATCAATGAAAAACAATAAAGCGCCAGGAGATGACAACATTATAATAGAAATGATCACGGAAAACAAAGAAATAGTTAGTAGTCTCGACGCTGAAAATTCTATTTAATATGTGCCATGATATTTATTCTATTTAAAAAAGGCGATGCATCACTGTTACAAAATTACCGCTCGATTAGTCTACTATCTCAAATGTTTAAATTACTAACCAAACTCTTAAAAGACTATCATACAAATTAGATGAATATCAAACAATAGATCAAGCGGCTTTCCGAAAGGGATTTACTACCTTACTGTTAAAATCCTAGTAGAAAAGCCAATCGAATATAATCTCCCGTTATATATTGCGTTTGTTGATTACGAAAAAGCCCTCAACTCCATTGAACATTGGGCAATAATGGAAGAACTTAATCATGCTAGAATAGACGCCCGATACACAACACTGATAAAAAACATATACAAACATGCCACCGCAACAATTAAGTTACATGAATGTAGTACTAGCTTCTCGATTGATAGAGGAATTACACAAGAAGACGCAGTATTTCCAGAATTATTCAATTTAGCACTTGAAGGAATATTTAA
Source organism: Limonius californicus (assembly GCA_014611495.1). Taxonomy (NCBI): domain Eukaryota; kingdom Metazoa; phylum Arthropoda; class Insecta; order Coleoptera; family Elateridae; genus Limonius; species Limonius californicus. Next base: position 10,778 of record JABXWE010038010.1, read on the forward strand.
AATAATGAATTGGTCAAATAAAGGGATAAATATAAATGGGGAGGGTCCAAATCATTTAACATTTGCGGACGATGTTGTTTTGTTTGCAGACAATGAGGATGATCTGCACACCATGATAAAAAAATTAGAAGAAACATCCAGGATAATAGGTCTAAAGGTTAATCTGGCTAAGACGAAGACGATGTGCCCCGTACACCCGCAAATAATTATAAATGGAACTATTCTAGAAAATGTCAGCGAGTATATATATATACATATATATTGTGATGGATTTTATTTAGCCAGTTTGTTTAAAGTCATTTTTTTTTAATTTTAAAAAGGATACTCGTGCATGGTGTCTTGTCATGGGAGTCGGTTTTCTTTTTGTAAAATAAATTAGGGCAGGCCTTAATACATTTGACTACCTGTCTGGATTGAGTAATTCTGCGAAACACGTATTCTATGATAAACCTACAACAAGAAGAATTTATGGTCAACATCTTGTTATTAAGGAGATTGAGGATAAAATGCATGTACAAGAATATGAGATGAAAACAAGCTATAGCTCAGTATGAATAAGTTTTTGGAACATAATAAAGAAAAAGCACAAATTTAGAAGAAGTTATATTAGAAGAAGTTATATTAGAAGAATGAAGCTTTTTTTTTAAGTGTCAGTGTAATCGGGGGCAATGGACGTAGTGTGGCTGTGAAATTTTATACATTTTTAATTTAATTATTTTTTATATCAAAATTTAATATTGTAATTATTTAGATCTATGTCTCAATGCTTAATTTTAGCTTATTTGATATTATTTTAATTTTGGGGTTGCCTAGGGGTTGTTTATTA
>JABXWE010038013.1:0-18235 GCA_014611495.1 Limonius californicus
CTCTCGCCTCGCGCCTCTCGCTTCCCTCCTCTCTTTTTTCTCTCTCTTCTTTCTGCTCTCTCATTTCTCTTCTCCCCTCTTTGTCAACTTGCTTTTATTTACCATTCTATTTCCTCTATTTTCGCAGAATGATATATTGTTATCAATTTCTTTAACATTTATTTCTCTTTCGGAGTTAGCTTAATACTGTCTTCTCGTTTTGAATTTATAAAATTGTGTGCACAGGACTGCCTCTCTCTCCTCCCTCAGCTTCTGTTCTCTGTCGCCTTCTTAAGATTGTTTTATACTGTTCATCTGTCAGCTTTGCTCTCGCTCTGTTGCAGCATAATAATGTTTTTGCATGCATTCCCAATTTTAAATCTTCTATTTGTCTGTTCATCTTCTTTTGGTAATTTATATATGTTTGTTACTTTTGTTTCAATGTTTTCTGAATGACATTTTAAACGTCTGTCTGATAGAACATTTAAAAGAAATTAGTAGTAATGAGTTTAAAATATAAACCAGCAACTAGAATAATTTAATATTTTTCCAAACTTCAAACATTTCCCTTTCCTATATTTATTTTTAACAGTAATCGGTACGATCATTTTTAAAAGTATCGCAATAACGATACCACGTCTTTTGTCGTTCAACGCCGAATTAGCTGCACTAAAAAGTCTTGCAATCGAAACACTTAAACGAAGTGTCGTATTATATTTAACGAATTGCTCCTTTAGGGTAAAGATAAAAATATTACAAGCAATTCGAAGATGAAGTAAAATATTGAGAATTGTTACTGTTGATCCTATCTACGTGGAAAGAATAAACAGCTTAACAAACAGCCGTCTACGGGTTTTACGTTTTACTCAATATTTAAATTCCTACCAAGTATGTTTGTATATGTAGTTTGATTAACTGAATGTTCCAGCGACACAGTATCCCCAAAGTATCCCAAATCCGCTATAATCGATAATTTAAAAATGTACCGCGGTACCGATACTCCATACTTTTTTAAATATATCGCGATGCGATAATCTATAATCTAAAACTATCGCGATGTCAGTATCGCGATGTTTTCGATTATGGATTTTTAGTAACATATTTGTATGTAACACCGTCATATTCAATAGAATCACAACACTCTATGTTGGTAAGTAAGCAGAAGAGACATCTACATTTCTACGATAAAAAATATCTTTAAAACATATATACTTTCCGTTTTGAGATGAAATACTTGCGCAGCTAATGAATCTTTCGTAATATTTTATAAAAGGAGATTTACTTACCTGTTTTTTTACGAACGGTTTAAAAATTGAGCTAGAGAACAACGAGATACGATAGAAACGGAAGCGAAAGGGAGATATAGTAGACAAGGATAAGTGTACTTGAAGACACCTTCAAACTTTAGAGTCGTGCTATTAGTAGAAATACGTGTTCAATTTCGGTTTGAATCGCAATGTTGAGCTTAATAAGAGACATAAAACGTTGGCAAAAGTTATATATTTATTTAAAATCCGTTGCTGTGTACAAACATTAAACTCCAAACGTTTAACAATTTACAATATAAAGAATGATTATAAAACTGTGACGGTCAGAATGAAACAGTTTCGAATTTTATAGTTACTAAATACCTTGAATTTAATTTAACTACTAGCTTTTGACCATGTTAAAGATGCACTTTTCTAAAATTCCTATTAGCCTTAAGTGAAAAGAGTCAGCAGAAACATTCAACAAAAATGTTCTACAACACGGTACTTCTTAAATTGTAAATCAGACTGAAAAACACAAGTTGAATCGTTTACAAATCTCGTTTTCTTTACTGCAGCGATCTCAGAGAGGAGATGAATTTTTGGACTCAATTGTGACAAAGGATAAAACCTTGGTACATTATTTTACTCCTGAGCCCAACGTGCGTGGATTCTGTGGTGTCACACTACTTATCTAAAGCAAAAGAAAGCAAAATGTTGTTATCAGCTGGTAAAGTAATGGCAGCACTTTTTTTGCAATTCCCAAGAGGTGCTATTAGTTGATTTTACATAAATATATATATATATATATATATATATATATATATATACATCAGCGATTTAATTGTTTGGCCCACGAAAATAATTTTTATTCGGAAAGTGGTTTCAATCAAATAACGACGTTATCGAAGCGGTTTAAAAGTGGAAAGACTTCCTCAAAGCAACATTACAAATTGATCGGCGCATTTCGAATGAAATCATCGAAATATTTGATTGTGCATATATCTCGAGATATCTCGAGATGCGAGGAATTCATTCGAATGATAAGAACTTCTAGTATACGTTCGTAGCGACGTACGCATTTTGCATAAGATCAATCCAAATATTCGATTATGCATATATATCGAGATATCTCCGAGATGCGAGTAATTCATTCGAATGATAAAAACTTCTCGAATACGTTCGTAGCCACGCATGCATCTCGATTACAATTACTCGAAATTTTCGATTATGCATATGTTTCGAGATATGCCGAGATGCGAGGAATTCATTTGAACGATAAAAACTTCTCGAATGCGTTCGCACCGAGGCACGCATCTCGAATAAAATCATCCGAAATATTCGATTATGCATATATCTAGAGATATCCCCGAGATCCGAATAATTCATTCGAATGATAAAAACTGCTCGAATGCGTTCGCAGCGAAGCGCGCATTTCGAATGAAACAATTTGAAATGTTCTATTATACATGCATCACCGAGATGCAAGTAATTCATTCGAATGATGAAAACTTCTCGAATACGTTCGTAGCAAAGCGCGCATTTTATAAAATAATTTCAAATATTCGATAATGCATGCATCACCGAGCTGCAAGTAATTCATTCGAACGATAAAAACTACTCGAATACGTTCGTAGCGGCCCGAGCATCTCGAATAAAATCATTCGATATATTCGAATATCTCGCATATTGCGAAATATCACCGAGATGCGAGTAATTCATTCGCATGATAAAAACTTCTCGAATACGTTCGTAACGACGCGCGCATCTAAAATTAATAATTCGAAATATTTATTAAGCATGCATCTCCGAGATGCAAGTAATTCATTCGAATGATAAAAACTTGTCGAAAACGTTCGTAATGACGCGCTCATCTCAAACGAATAATTCGAAATATTCGATTATTCATGCATCTCCGTGATGCAAATAATTCATTCCAATGATGAAAACTTCTCCACTACGTTCCTAGCAAAGCGCGCATTTCATAAAATAATTTCAAATATTCGATAATGCATGCATCACCGAGCTGCAAGTAATTCATTCGAACGTTAAAAACTTCTCGAATACATTCGTAGCAACGCACGCATCTCGAATAAAAGCATTCGAAAGATTCGATTATGCATATATCTCGAGATATCACCAAGATGTGAGTAATATATTCAAATGATAAAAACTTCTCGAATAAGTTTGTAGCGAAGCGCGCATCTCGAATGAAATAAGTTGAAATATTCGATTATATATACATCACCGGGATGCGCGTAATTCATTCGTATGATGAAAACTCTCGAATACGTTCGTGACGATGCGCGAATCTCGAATGAAATAATTCGAAATATTCTATTATGCATGTGCCTCCGAGATGCGAGGAATTCATTCGAATGATGTAAACTTCTCGAACTACATTCGTTTAGTGGCGCGCGCATTTTGAATGAAACAATTCGAAGTATTCGATTATGCATGCATCAGAGAGATGCTAATTATTCATTTGAATGATAGAAACTTCTCGTATACGTTCGTAGCGATGCACGCATCTCGAATAAAATATATCGAGATATTCGATTCTGCATTTATCTCGAGATATCACCGAGATGCGAGTAATTCATTCGAATGATATAAACTTCTCGAATACATTCGTAACGATGCGCGTATTTCGAATGAAATAATTCGAAATATTCTATTATGCATGCATCTCTGAGATGCGGGGAATTCATTTGAATGATAAAAACTTCTCGAATACATTCATAACGATGTGCGCATCTCGAATGAAACAATTCGAAATATTCAGTTGCGCAGCGTAACCGAAATGCTAATAATTCATTCGAATGATAAATACTTCTCGGATTATTTAATTATTTCTACTTTTCCATACTTAAATTCTAAAATATTAATTGTAAAATTTTGTAGATTGATTGTTATTAAATTAAGTATATTATTGCCATAAACTAGATAAATTAATAAAATAATTTCAATAATCTATGTCAGTGTTTAAAAATATCAAATAAACCAAATTTGTTGATCTTAATCAGTTACGATAATTTGTAATCTGTTCGGCTCTTCATATTACCTTTCCGTTTATAAAATTTAGTAGTTAAATTGATCCTCATGATTACTCTTCTAAAGATATAAACTAGTAATCAATTATAATAAAATTATTAGACATATCATTAATATTTAATGCGTTATAATATAACACGGAAAACCATAAAACGGCATTTACAATCAGGTTAATCTTACAATGTGACGAAATTTAAATAAATACAGAACAGAATCCAGACAATTTGAGACAAGAGCGGGAGTTTCAGGGAGGCATCATTCGAAAGACAGAATGTAAGATATTTTGGATTCGAATGATCAATTCGAATGAATATTTTAATCATTACAATCATTCGAATACTAATTATTCGATTATGCCCATCACTAATTCGAAGGATTCCAGATCGGGGGCACAAGTGTATCGCTAGATAGAGGGACTACATCGAAAAGTAATATAGTTTTTACCCTTGTAATACTGAAATGCCCTTTTTCATAAATGCATTCCTGTTTAAATTTGAACACTACACATATATAAGAGAAAGAAACCAGGATTTCAATATATTCTAACTACTTAGAATAGGAAATAACATTAAAATTTTCCGATTCATTTTCATGCGGAATATTTTGAAAATAAATATCGTTAAGCCTTTGTAGTAATAGGAACCATTAGGATTTTCTGAATAATCTTTGACGAATGGAAAAACTTAAGCTTAACTACGTACAATGTACATTAACCATCATTAAAGCATGCCGTCATTAAATTTTCTCCTAAATGATTATTTTATGTTATTTTAGAAAAATTTTCCCTTTGTAATTACACCGTCCGTAACACAAAAGGCACAATAAACCATACAGCAGATTCCAATATTATTCATCTAGACCTTATTTACATTAGCTTCATCTTGAATTTAAATTTACTTTTTCTTGAATTTACACATATGTGTATTCCCAGTGGCGATTTTACATATTAACGTCTGTTCCTTGGAGTTAACCACCTCATTATAACATATGCGATTCGAGATTTAAATAATACATTATTGAAATCGAAATAAACAGAGATAAACATTAACATTCTGATCAAAAAACAGCTTGGCAAGAAGACAAAAATAAGAGAACAACTGAAACACTGGATTACATTAATTCAGAATAATTTATGGACTAATTTAGAGAAGCGCTAAAATTATACGAAGTTGTGTAATTTCAAATAAAAATTTGAAAGTATCCAAACTTTTGCTAACCCAGTTGAACGTTGTACTTTCGAAATTAATGTTTGTTTCAATCACTTGAACTTTTCAAAGGTTAATTAACTAATATTTTAATCTGTTGAGCATGTCAGTCGATTTCTAGAACTGTATGGTTAATTACAATATATAATACAAAAATTAACCCGCCATTAGTAGTATTATAAATAAACAAACTATTTCACTAACGCAATACTTCTAGAGCGTACACTGTGACTAAATAGGTATGGAAGTAACAATTTAAAGATAATTAAAAATACCCTCCGGTTAACTGCTTCTACGTAAAGAATTGTTTGCTAATGTTCGACAACTTTTCTGGTTCGATTATTGCTATAGCATAATACGAAAGTTGGAAGTACCGTTTAAATAATTTAGAAATGGGTCGTAAACACTATTCTGACGTACTATTTCCTGCTATTTCAAATTAATGTTAAATTGTCTTTCTAATTATTTAAAGTTTTAATTTACTATGCCGAAGAAACATAATTAAACCTAAATCTTAATTCTTAACTACAAAGTTACTCAGCAAAGGATAAAATCTAAGCGTAGAAATAAGTAGGAGCAACCTAAAGTATAATAGTCTCAAAATCAGAGATAGACCTATAGTCAAGTCTTAATGCAAACATTAAAATATAGACATGGCTCCAAATCCAGATATAAATTTAAATTATAAATTAGGCCCAAATCAAATTAACTTCGTGGAGGATATATTCATTTAAAGTTGCAGTCCCTTAGTTGATCCGATTTGTTAAATTTTCCACACTCTTCACTGGTGTCAGATATATCAAATTTTTCAGACAACTCCATAAATAAAAATCTAAGGACGTTAGATCAAGCGACCTTGGCGGCCAACTACAGCATCCCACAACCAATCCACAGATCTGGAAAATGATTTTGAGGCCAATCTCTAACAATCATTCCGTAATGGGTTGGAGCACCATCTTGTTAGTACCACACATTTTCTCTAATTATCAGTAGAGCATCTTCCCATGGTATATGAAAATCTTCATTTAGAAAATGTAGGAAATTGTCAGCATTAAGACGATTTGGCAGAATAGAAGGACCAATTAAATAATTATTTACCATATGCTTCTCGTAGACTTCTATCCAATTAAATCTAACACATTTTTTTCAATATTGGGCTGTCTGTACCATAAATGGAAGACCATCACCACCTTTTCTGAAAGCAACATTTCTCCCTCCCTCTCTCTCTTTCTCTCTCTATAGTAGTCGTAGTCAGTTCGTTTAATTACTGTGTGATTTAGATGTCTTCTATTTGGATAACATTCAATATAAGCCTTTCGGCTGCATTACAATTACCACCAATCTTTCCAAGGATTCAAATCATATAAGTGTTTTTAGAAAATGTGTATTCCATTAATGCAAGTGAAACGGAATTTACAAAAAAGAACAGAAAAATGTGTTTGACAAGTGTAAAATTCGGAACATCGGTGTCAAATTAAATAGAAATTACTATCAGCTTTGTTTATTTCCAATCTCATGCAAAATACTGTCATAAAATTACAGACTACTGCCAGATAGAGAACCTAAATGTAAATCCCAGCAAAACGGTCATTGTACCATTCACTAAAAAGACGTGATTATTTCTTACGCCTCCTACAGTGAATGGTACACAAATACAGTTTTCCAAAAAGGTTAAATATCTGGGAGTTATTCTGGAAACTCACTTGGAATTAACATTTTGAAAGGACCCACAAAGAGCAACAACGGCATTTTGGATTTGCCGTATGCCCTTTGGCAAAACCTGGAGGCTAAAACGGAAAATGATCTTTTGGTCATACTTAACGTTGGTAAGACCCATTATTACCTACGCATCTCTAGTGTGGTGGGTAAAAACGAACGAAAGTACAGTGCAGAACAAGCTGCTAAAAGTGCAGCGGCTTGCCTGTATGGGAGTTACTGGTGCCACACACACCTGCCCAAAGGCAGTAATAGAAGTTATGCTCAACCTTCTTCCTTTACACCTACAAATAGGAACAAATGCAATGCTAAGTGCCTTTAAATTGTAACTAAACAAGAAAATTAAATCAGGAGACCCGCTTGGACCCCTAGAAATTCTAAAGGAATACCAACAAAAACTTCTATCCAAACCAACTGATATATTAACGCGAGTTATGTTCAGCTGTAAGCGATTGTTTGAAGTGATTATTCATGACCGCTTAACATGGAGCTCAGGAGAACCAACACTAGAAAAGGGACCAATCGTGTGGTACACGGATTGTTCCAAAACAACCGCCGACGTGGGCATAGGTATCTATGGCCCAGGAGTAAGGCTGTCAAAAGCCTTGGGACAAGTTCCTACAATCTTCCAAGTGGAGACCCATGCCATAGATATCTGTGCTCAAATATGCGTAAGAAAACGCTGTAGCAGAGCTGGAATCTATATCCTTCCAGACAGCCAAACAGCACTTAAAACTCTGAGTTTTTATACCCTTGAGTATGGAATTGCCTGGCAATGCCAACAAGCTGTAGATCAACTGACAAAGAACAACAAGGTCACCTTGATGTGGGTACCAGGCCAGGAAAACAGCACTGGAAATAAGGAAGTCAATAGACTTGCAAAAATAGGCTCGAAGATTCGTGTCATTGATCCTGAATCTTTCTGCGGCATAGCAAAAAGCCATGTATAGGCAGAGGTCAATAAATGGGAAGAGTCTCAGAAAACCTCCAAAGGTTTCAAATCTCGGAAAGATGTATAAAACACCTGACGAAGTGAGCAAAGCTGCTCCCAGGAAGATCTTAAAGTTCGTAAAAAGGTTAGGACTTAAGGGGTAAACTAGGTTAGCAGAGTTTCACAAAAAATCTATATAGGTCGAAGTATCGAGCAATTTCATTGCCTGAACGACCCCATAAACATAACATAACATAACAATCAGCTTTGTTTAGATTTGCCTTGATGCCGTATCTAAATCTTATGTTTTCAACAAAATCTTGGGATCAAAAATTTGCAATTAGAACTTGTGTAGAAGTAATATTGATTGCTAATATCTTAAGTTTATTGATGAAAAACTACTTTCATCGATAATATCTATTAGTTTAGCTTTGTTGTTAAAGATACGCAGCATTTCCATTTCCAACTTCACGAGCTCGTGTGAAGCAAGTAGCCTGCGAAAAATACATGTTTTAGCTGTTTTGTGTTCAGTATGCAATGCTGAACAATGCTACGCGGAGTTTTACCTCAACTTATGGGACACCCTGTGTATATAGTATGTCAATGTAACCTGATATAAAATGTCGGAGTCAGTTCTGTACAACAAATTAAACTGAGATACACGCCTGAACTTATAACACAAACAGTTATAAATAAATCAGACACTTTCTGACTAAGGTACAAACAGTCACAAACTCAAGTCCATACCATAAATAAAATACAGAATCAGGTTTCTAATCAGACGCAGTATGATAGTCCTGCATTCGTTTGTGTACCCCAAAGCAAATATAACCTTACATCTATACCCAACCTCGAAATAAATATAATACGAATATAGGTTTTGTATAGGGCAGCAAGACACAGTTTTATATATAGTATAAAGGAAGGCCCAAATCGTGACACGAACTTGAACTTAAACCCAAAAACATATATAGACACACACCAAGCTCAGATTCTGTATAACGTATAACTATGGCAAAGACCAAATCCAGATATAATCCAAATTCTAAACCTTTGCTATGATTCAAACCCGCCACAATAATAGGCCCTAGACAGTTACTTAGGTCTAAAGTTGGTCATACACAGAACTTCAGAACCAGGTGTAAACATAAGAGTCCCGCAATCCCTTTTGTACCACTAATCGGAATTAAACTCACACCTAAATCCAATCTAGAAACAGAGAATAGCATTAGCATAGGTTTTGATGTAGATACCAGCACGATACAATCTTAGATCCAGTATAAATGAGGACCAAAATCTTAACGCGAACTTGAACCTAAACCCAAAGCGATAGATAGACACACGCCAAGCTCATATTCTGCCTTACGCATAACTATGATTCAGTTCCGATTTATATATAGCCATATCTTAAAAATATTAAGATTCAAACCCATGTACATTACATGACGGTCATTTTTGTACCACAAATCAAACATAAATTTACACCTCAATCCAATCAAGAAACAGATGTAGATTCACACATAGGTTCTGATGCAAGTACCAACGTGAGGTAGATAGAGCTAAATCATAACGCGAACTCGAACCTAAACCCAAGAACACTGATTAGGCACCCACCAATCGCAGATTCTGCCCTATGCACATTCATGATACAGTGCCACATCCAGATATAGGGTTACATTTGGTCGTATACAAAGGTTTTGTATCAGTCACAAAACATGATACCATCTCAAACGAATTTTAAATTCACGTTTTAGGTCCAGATACAGTCCAAATCCTAAAACTTTAATAACATTTAAAACCCATGCATATGAATAGGTATAGATTACGATCTAGATTTAATTTTAGGTAGGTGTACAGAAGAGGCGGCCGTGGGCTAAAGGTTAGCGTGTTAGACTTCTACGCTGCAAGTCTTGGGTTTAATTCCTAGTACCGGAACGTCGGATTTTTAACGGCCGTTCTCCCTCGCATGGCAATGGTAAAACAGCGAGGTATTCTGCCTACTAAATCATCTCTGGAGTAGAAGTGTTTACACTTCCCGTGGTTTGGAGGCCACGTTAACCTGTAGTTCCTTTATGTCTGTGGCACTAAAACGCGCAACACAGGTATAGCAGAGAAGATCGCTACGTCTCGTAAGAAATAAAGCACTTGAAGAAGAAGAAGAAGAAGAACAAGGTGTACAGATACAAATGTATAGCGTACTTTGGATATAGATTCAGTCTCAGATCAAACGCAAACATTACTATATTCTATACTCAATCATACAGCTGAACTTAAACTGAAACACATAATAAACTCAGGCTTACTTTGGGCACAAATCTTGGTTCATACTTAAACACAAAAATAACACCCACTAAAATTTAGGCATATACCTAAATTTAAATCGAAACATAGGATAGGATAGGATTTTTAGCACAGGCATGGGAAAGGGTGCAAGCATTATTCTAATTTTAATTGAAGCAAACTAACAGGTTGTAAACCTATAATGAAAGAAGAAAAAGAAGAAACTAACACAATCTGAACAAAAATTATAATTTGAATTTAAATTCACACAGAAACAGGCAAAAATGTCTGGATAAAATTTAGGACCTGGTTATGGCAAAATCACGCTCATAAAAAGATATAAATATTACTAACCAAAACGCACGCATAAATTTCGATCCAGCAATACAGATGGAAACAGACATCTAGATAGAAATTCTAATAGAAATATAGGTTTAAATTTGCGTATCGAGGCCGATTCCGAATCAGGCAAGTTTGGATACATAATCAGGTTTATGATAAACAAGACGCAGGCATAGAGTTCGATCGAAACTTAAGCATGGAAATAGGCATCTAGATAGAGATTTTTCTTTGGTTCTAATTTGAGGGTATAAATGGGTTCCGAACCAAGCACTATCCTATTCCCAGACTTAAAATCAATCCCATTCCAAATACATCAAGGGACGCTTCTAAATTTAAACCAATGTATACGGTTTATAATTTGGTACAAGCGTGACCCTAAACAAGATGCAGACATAGAGTACCATCAAAATATAAGCACGGGATATAAATAGATTTTCTAATACAAATTTCGGGCCAAATATCAGCGTAAAGACCAGTTCCAAATCAGATTCTATCCCATTTCCAGACTCATAATCAGTCCCATCCCAAACATACGCTCAGTCCCATCTCAAACATATCATCAGGCGCAGAAATTCTAAACTAAATATCGGCTACAATTTGGATAGATAGTTAGACTTATGATTATTTACTGTAAACAAGACGCAGACGTACCTAGCGTTCGCTCTAAAGATAGGCGTAGAAACATGTATCTAGATAGCGATTCTATTCAAAATTTAGGTTCAAAATTAAGGGCAGAAGCAGCCTGCGAATCAGGTAACTATCCCATTCTCAAACTTTGAACCGGTCCCATCCCAAACATACGATCAGACGCAGAGATTCCGATCTAAATCTAGACCAAAGTTTGGATAGGTAATCAAACTTATGATTAGGTACAAGAATTATTGTTAACAACACGCAGATACAGAGTCCGCTTGAAACATAAGCAATGAAGCAACTATCTAGATAGCGATTTTAATCAGGGTTGCGAATTAGATACAATCCCATTCACAGACATAGAACGAGTTCAATCATAAATGCAGTGTAAAACCAAGATTGGACACCAATGCAGTTCTAATCAAGATATAGACACACACCCAAATATCTGTGCGGAAAAACACACATATTATATTTTTATCTAAATATTGGAGCAAGATTTGGGATTCACAAGAGTTCAGAATCAGGCTCAAACGATACTATTCCAGTCCCAATGTCAAGTACAGGAACAGATGCAGAAACTTTGTACCAAATTTAGGTCCAAGTTTACACATAGACTCAGTTTCTAAATCAGGCATAACGCATAATTATCTGTGACGAGAAGCTAAAAAATATCTAAAACTGGCTTTGAGAAATGCGGATAACACGTTTCCTACAAGCTGTATTTGCGTTTTGTTTATTAGCAGCTTACGTACTCATTGTTTACTTTCTAAAATGTAAACCGGAATAATTGTTGCTTTTATGAAATATACACACATGTTCAATTGTATGTATTTTACAATAATCAATATTCTTGTATTGACATGGGAATTATACATTTCTTTGCAAATATTTACATAAGCTCGTTTCTTCATTTTCCAGGAAATCTTTAATAATCTGCCACATAATTTATTGTAATGTAAGTACAGTAAATTGAATGACGTTGGCCAGTTAACTTTACCATTTATAATTTCGTATATGAGCTATATTAAAGTACTACAAGAACTAAGTATGCCGACAAACTGATTAAGTTAGTACAGTTGACGTGTTTTTCAGAAACTACAACCAAGGTGAGAATTTAAGACCATCTTCACGATGGAACAATTCATGATCGGAGAAAAATTGAGATAGTGCGACACCCTTTGTACAACATTATTCAATATTGCACTGGAAAAAGTTTTACCAATAAATACTGAAGTAACGATTTTCAACAGTCATTGCCAGATACTAGCATATGCAGACCATATAGACTTCATCAGTAGGACGAGCAAAGATCTACAAAAGAATGCAAATATTTTATGGCAGCAGCATCAAGGCAAGATCTAAGAGTGAATATGGCTAAAACTAAATACATGATTACAATAAGATACAAGCAGAATCATGACGGCGCCATGGAAGTAACTATTAATATGCGTACACGTCACACGGTATATTAACATCGAAGACGCTGTCGGTTAATGTGATGTCTTACAAAAACAAATGGTAGAGACATTGGAACGAAACTCTTGCGGAAAATTCGAGACGGTACAAGACAATGGGAGTTGGGGGATAAGAATGAACTACGAACTTCGAGCGATGTTTAAAAGTCCAAGTTTCACAAGTGAGATTAGAAACTGAAGAAAAAGCGGGTTACGACATATCTACAACGCATGGAGGAGGACCAAGAGGCAAGAAAGGTCTTGAACAGAATACCAGAAGGCAAAACGATAAAAGGTAGACTAAGATCAAGATGGCTAGATGGGATAGAAAAAGATTTATGAGAGGTCATGATTCAAAACTAGAGGAAAAAAAGCTACCAATCAGAATGAATGTTCCTTCGTAACGAAAAATGCGAAGAAACCATCGTCCTCATTATCAACCGTTTTCTTCGGTTCAAGATTTAGACCTTGCCACTTGTTGCGACACTTCTACTGCCACCTTTTTCTGGGCCTATCATGGTTCCTTTTGCCCCGAGGGTGGTACGTATATGATTACAAACTGTTGGATCCGCATCCAGTCAAGACAAGAAAATAGTTAAAGTAAATCAGACACCCCTCTTGAACGCAGACAAGAAGGTTGAGGAAGCGGGTAGAAGCCGTTCCCTGTAAAACCCAAGCGTTCGTAACCCTGAGGAAGGAAAGTAATCGTAGGTTCAATCCCCACAAAGGGACTGGCCGCTGTAGGGGTCAGTCGGGTTTCGTACCGGAACCTTCAGCCCCTCTTCAGTCAGTAATGGATATATAAGAAAGGGAAAGACCAGGAAAATTGGATACTGGGATTGCGTGGATGATACTGCCCCAGCATTTACCCGTATGGCTCAGGACAACCACGTAAAACCTAACCCCGAGGGGAAGCTTAGGCTTAGATTTCTACTGCTTAAAATTTCCACTGGTTAAATTTCCACTAGTTATTTGTAATGAAAAATTTAGTGCTGCTTATATTTTAGAGCAATCAAGTCAACTGTATTGCTAATGAATTTGGCATAGCATCTTCCAAAATTTCTCCTGGTCATACAGTATACAGTTGATTAAGTTATTTAAACGATTCTAAATATCTTTCCATTCCCGATAAGTTGGTAGCAATAAACTTTATTAGATTGTGTCTTAGAATCTCGAGAATTGTAAATCCTGCTAGTTAAATTTTCACTGGTAAATTTCTACTGGTAATGTTTTCACTGATTAAATTTCCATGAATAATTTAGTGCTGCTGCTATTATAGAGCACAATCAAGTCTATAATATTATGGAGGGCAAGAAGCAACAATTCGGGGAATGATAAAATATACTACTAATAAATTTGATTTAGTAGGTATCTTCCAAAATTTCTCCTGACCATAGAAAATAGTTGATCAAGTTATCTAAGCGATTCTTAGTAACTGTCTATTCCTCATAAGTTGGTAACCCTCAACTTTATTTGCTTATACCTTAGAATCACGAGGATTATAAAATCCCATGGTGTAAATTTCCACTAGTTAAATTTTCGTGTAATTAGAACTGATTAAATTTCCACTAATTTATTGGTAATGAACAATTTAGTGCTGTTTCTATTTTAGAGCAATCAAGTGGATAGCATTATGGAGTGCAGTAACCAAGAATTCGGGGAAAAAGGCGTAAAAGGATAAAATATATTACTAATGAGTTTGGTTTAGTATCTTCCAAAATTTCTCCTGGTTATAAAAACTACAGTTGGTTAGGATATCTAAGCAATCCTTAGTAACTTCCCATTCCTGATAAGTTGGTAACAATAAACTTTATTTGCTTATATATTAAAATCCCGAGGGTGTGTTAAACCCCACTGAGAAAAGTTGTACTGGATAAATTTCTATTGGTTAAATTTCACTGATGAAATTGCCATTGGATAAATTTCCACTAGTTGTAGGTACGTAATGAAAAATTGAGAGAGTTTCTATTTACGAGCAGTCAAATAGATAACACTATAGAATACAGTAAACAACCACTTGGCAAAACAGGCGTAAGAGAATAAAATATATAGCTAATAAATACGACATTCCATCTTCAAAAATTTCTGCTAGTCTTAAATATATAGTAGATCAAGTTTTCTAAACGAATCTTACTGTCGATTCCTGATAAGTTGGTAACGATAAACTTTATAAGCTTATATATTAGAATCTCTAGGGTATTAAATCCTATTGGTTAAATTTCTAACTGTTAAATATTTCCTGGCTAAATTTCCGCTGGCTAAATTTCCACTGATTAAATTTCCGCTGGTTATCTGTAATGGGAAATTTAGTGAAGTTCGTATTTTAGAGCAGTCAGATAGATAGTACTATAGAGTACAGTAAGGAAATAATTTGGCAAAACAGGCGTAGAAGAATAAAATATATTGCTAATCAATTCGACATTGCATTTTCAAAAATTTCTCCTGGTCATAATATATACAGTTGATCAAGTTTTTTAACCGAATCTTACTGCTGATTCCTCATAAGTTGGTTAGAATAAAATTTATTTGCTAATACATATATTAGAATCTCAAGGGTGTGTTAAATCCCATTGGTTAAATTTGCACTGGTTAAATTCCTAATTATTAAATTTTTACTGGTTAAATTTCCATTGGATATCCGTAATGAAAAATATTGTAGACTTCTATTTAGATCAATCAAGATAGCATAGCATTATAGAGCACAGTAAGCAACAGTTCAAGAAAACAGGCGTAAAAGAATAAAATATTTTCTAATAAATTCAAACTTTACATTTTAAAAAATTTCTCCTTGTCATAAAATATATAGCTGATCATGCTTTCCAAACGAATATTAGTAACTGTCCATTTTTGATAAGTGGGTAACAATAAAATTTATTTACTTGTATATTAAAACTTCTAGGGTGTGTTAAATCCCATTGGTTAAATTTTCACTGGTTAAATTTCTAATTGTTAAATTTTACTGGTTAAATTTCCCCTGGTTAAATTTCCACTGGTTATCCCTAAAATAACGTTTTGTGGAGTTTCTACTTTAGAGCAGTCAAATAGATAGCACTGTACAGTACAGTAAGCAACCATTCGGCAAAACAAGCGTAAAAAAATAAAATATACAGCTATTAAATTCGTCATTACATTTAAAAAAATTTCACCTGGTCATAAAAAATACAGTTGATCAAGTTTTCTAAACGAATCTTACTGTCGATTCCTGATAAGTTGGTAAAAATAAACTTTATTTGCTTATTATATTAGAATCTCGAGGGTGTCGAATCCTATTGGTTAAATTTGCGCTGGTTAAATTTCTAATGGTTAAATTTTTGCTACTTAAATTTCCACTGGTTATCTGTAATGAAAAATTTAGTGGAGTTTCTATTTTAGAGTAGTCAAATAGAAGGAATATGGAACAATTCGGGAAAGCAGACGTAAAAGAATAAAATATATTGCTAATAAATTCGACATGGCTTCTTCAAACATTTCTCCTGGTCGTAAAATATACGATTTGATCAAGAGTTCTAAACGAGTCTTAGTAACTGTCCATTTCTGATAAGTTAGTAACAGTAAACTTTATTTGCTTATATCTATAGAATGTTGGAAATCCCACCGGTTACATTTCCACTGGTTAAATTTTTACTGGTGAAATTGTCACTGGTTAAATATCCACTGGTTATCTGTAATGAAAAGTTTAGTGCTCCTTTCATGTTAGAGCAATCAAACAACATTAAGGACTGCGGAGTGCAGTAAGCAAAAATGTATATACGTAGTGTAAATATAATATCAGTTTGCAGCTCTAGTCAGTTACACTTAACTGCTTACCTTCATCAAACTTCTAATTCAAAAACCGAATATTCTCTACTGCTTTATGTTTTGAATAATCAATAAAGTTTATCAAAAACGGAAGTAACCTTCAAAGTAAACATGTACACGAACATTAGTCAAGTACAGCACGAACTTTGCATAATAAATCAAATTTTTGGTATTGCCGTTGCATACTAATTCAGGATATTTCGATGAATTACTGTTCACCCAGAGAATTTTTGTCACTCCTGTTGGGAATCAAACGTCACCTTTCAGGTGATTAGCATGTCTCTTTCGAAAGGCTCAGTATGCCATGTAACAGGTTTCGTTGGCGACCAACAATTTTTTTGTATTTTGATGACCCAAATGATACTGTAATTTATTGATGAGTGTTCCAAACTGAATATGAAGTCCCGTTATACGACGGTCTCCACGAACAACAATGCTGCTTCAGCCGTTTTGGTGCAGGTAAAAATAAGGTTATAATTACGGTTTGTAGGTTAATTCACTGGCTATGGCTTCATTTCAATATACATTATACAGAGCCATGCGCGCAAAGTGATCAATAATATACGATCGAAAAGTTGATCGAGAAAGCCATTTGCCGTTTATGGTCTGAGCTTTATTACGTTAAGTAACAGTCGAAGAAAACAGAAGTCTCGACATAAAACCACTGTTACTTAATTTTAATCACATACATATCATTTACAATAATTACAAGTACGTGAAAACGTTAAAGCGTTTTCAACATCAAAATAAAGCAGTTAGGAATGTTTCATTATGGTTTCATCAATCCATTTGCGGTAATGCGACACTTTGGCGTAAACTCCGGGTTTATTGGCATATCCACAATGGTGGCCCCAAGATGTTAATCCATACAGCGTAAAAAGACCTAAAAATATTGATTGATTCATATTAATTAATAAATAAATATACTGTTATTATAACTACAATTAATAAGAAACTAGATGCTGTGGTCACAATTATCCAAAATAAAATTGATTTTACATACAAGCCCCTAGAAGTATGTTCCGGGTTCAAACCTGACGAACTAGATGGCGAGTAAATTTAATACATTCGATTTAGATGTATTGAAATTGCAAAACAAAGTTTGCTTTAACACTTGATTGTTGCTATATTTATTACAAATAATTATTGAAAATTACTACGTGAAACATACAACATGTTTTTGAAATATTATAAAAAATAATTCTTACAAATACAATTTTTTGAACAAGATGGATATACGCAGAATACGCAGACACTTTTATAGAACACATAACAAATATTACGATGGTGTGATACAAACTAATTGTTTATTGTTAAATATTAATTGTAGTTAAGTTTAATAGATATTGAATTGACTACACCTACAAAACGTTCGTATCGCTTAAACTAAATATTTGTTATAAAAGAATTCTCGATTTCTAATTAATATTTAAATCTTCGTTGTAAATTAAAAAAAAACCTTTCAGAAACGATTAAAGTTATATTTTTTTTATTTTCATGCAAAACGTTTATATAACGTTAGATTTAAACGTTTAAATTCAGTGGAAAGCATTTGAACTTTTTTAAAACACAACGTTTGGTAAACGTTTATTT
>JABXWE010038014.1:0-13838 GCA_014611495.1 Limonius californicus
AATGGGTTTTGACAGCATGACAGTTATACCATCTTCATAGTCTTTGTATTTTCATTGGTAGTTCAGGTAAATTAAGAAAGAAAGTTTGTTTTTGTTTTTGGGGTTTTCGAGTTTTTTAATTTGGTTGTTAGATAAAAAAATGTAATATTTAAAAAAAAGTGAATGCAGCATCATTAAACGAAATGAGGTTTTAGTCGTCGCAGGTAGAGAGTGGTTTTGGCGTGCCAAGCTTCAGTGAAAGGGTTGGTGCTGGTAAGGAATAGACTGGTTGCGGTGACATTGAAGCAAGGTGACGGGTCTACGAATTTGCGCGTGTTGTTGATTTTTTGTTGAACTTTTTTTTCTCAATTTTTTGTACTAGACGAGGCCGCGAATGGTTCCCTGAGATAACAGTCTTGTAAATGAGCTGGTTGGCATAAGTTGTTTTAAATATTTAGGGACAATGATATCTAACACGAGAAAAATAGAACAAGACGTCAACGACAAAATAATAGAAGGTAGAAGATGTTATGTTCTTTTAAAATTTGCCGCTCTATATGAATTAATTTCTTAATTGGATTGCCGCTTCGTAAGAATTAAAAACGTTATTTTAATTGCAGTTTTATTTCGGGTTACCGTTTCGCTATTTTGTTGCGTCTTTCTAATTTTGAGTTATGTTGACAGAGTTCCTTTTGAGCCGAATTTGCCTAATATTGTTTTTCTCGCGCTTGACCTTTAAACACCTCTAAGAATTCCCCTGTAGCTGCGTTAGCATATCACAGCCCGAAAGTTTTCTCGAAAGCTGTACGTGGGAATTCCTTCTAGAACTTTTACATGACATTTCGAAATATGGTGCTACATTTACAAGTAGGCGACAAGCTCTGGGTCTGAATAGAGGTTCTTCGATCAACGGGTCATTCGCGGCTTCTGCTAGTTTTGAGTTTTAACGTACCGAATATTGCCGTAGGCAATAATTATTTCGACTTAAGTCGGATCCAAATATATGTTTAGCAGTTCAGCCTTGATATAAGGCAATTAAGTTGCTCTTTCGATCTAATTCGCATATAAGCGAATCGATACCGTAAACGTTGTGTTTCGTTACCCCACTGGATTAAACCCGTGAAAAGGTGATGGTTAAAATTGGTGGCTGTGTTGTATTCGCCTAAAGTTGCCGTCGCTCTGAACGCCTACCGACCTCCTTTGGAAATCATCTTAATTCCCAGGGGCGTACCAACCAAGTCCTCGCCCCAAACTTTCCTGGAATCGTCTACCCTTTTTCCCGGACTTGAAAGCACCTCAGGCTGTACCTGCATCGGGGAAAAGAAAGAAGGAACAACCCCAGTATTGTGCCGGCCGCTCCTGGAATCGTTCAAGGTAAAAATCTAGTGTTTGTGTTGTGAGAAAGAAACATTATTTTTGCTTGCGTTAGCTTGCAATCTTCAAATTTTGCTTTCATGTAACTAGAAAGACGACCTTCAGTCGCCATATATGGTGTTTGGTGTTGTTTATAAAGCAACCAAAATTATATCCTGTGTTATTCTTGTGAACTTCAGCGTCCCTGGTGCACGTAGCTGTATGAAAAACGTAAATATCGTTGCACCAGTGGCGGTGAGTTTTTTTTGTGAACGCTCTAAAATTAAAAATATGTAATCATGTGTTGTTTTTTTTTCTTGTACTGTCATTTTTAACAGTCTGATTATATGTGTGTTAAAAGTTTACTGCCTTTTATTGTGTCTTTTGTACTTGTTTGTGTACGAATTTTGCAAGCTTGAATATATAGGAGGAGGCACAATAAAGGTGAGTTCCATTCCCGTAAGCTGTTGGCCTCTCAGCCTTCCACGAGGACCTACAATCAGCTGGATTTGGAAGGTGGCGCCCACAAATTTTGATATACCCTGGACATACCTAGGAAGATTTCCTCCCATAAGCGATTTTCACGAAGTCCCCCTACTCTTCTGAGCTAATCTGTAGGCCGTTTTCCACCTATCCGGTTACGGGTCGTCGGAAAAGCTCGATTGGTCCGTAACAAAGAGCCATTAAAACCTTATATGGAACGACATGAAATCGAAATATTTTTCGAAGTATAATAGAAAGTAGATCAACAAAGATAAGATCAATGGAACTAGACTATATGAAGAGATGTTTGGATTAGACAATCACAAATTTCTCAATTCGCCCGGTTTTAATTTACAAGAAAAAGACTAGGACTATAAAAAACTCAAACTATGCACGTTTCTGGGGAACTGAAGTATCTTGGAGTTATTCCGAATAGAATAATTGGAAGGCAATGGACTTCTATTAAGAAAAGCCTGACAAGTTACCAAATGGTCTTCCAAGATAAAATACCTACTATACTGGTATGTATTCATGAGAACTACAGATTTTAGATAAATATAAAAATTATCTAGGAATATTAGCTGCTACTAAGAGAACTGGCATCCCATAATAAGGTCGTCTTGGAGAGGATGCCAATAAAAAAGGTGGTTAACTCTCAAGAAAATTAAACTAAGTGGTCGGTACTGAGTCTCATTGATAATCCTGGAAGACATTTCCAGGGTTTAAAACTGTAAGTAAAGGAGCCGAACTAAAAATCCGCAGAACAGATTAAAATGCTGTTATAGAGAGTGGATGAGAGATTGCACACTACGGGCTGCACAGGTTTGTGACGCCAAATCACAATACAACTGGTGTCCCGCATCACCAACCGGGTTTATAAATACTTCTGCTCTTATTAAGTATAAATTTATAATTTTGTAGAAAAACTTTTTGTCATTAAAATGGTACATTGTGTAGTAAATAGATTCAAGAAATCTTCAAAGAATAGAATCGACAATGCGCATTATGTTCGGTATAGTTGGTGTTCCTAAGTAGCTTCACAACAGCGTTAAAATGCCGCGTTCACTCTCTATAACATCCTTGGTGCACATAAACTTACAGCTCATTCTATATTGATAAGTGACATATAGAAGATAGCACTGACTGATGAACCATACTGTAGAGTAAATAATAAAAGGAACACAACGATTGTCTGTATATTACGCTATTGCGCCTTTCCGTTTTCTAGCAAATGTGCTCAAACATAATAAAATTTACAGACTTAAGGGACCAATGACTTAGGTTGATACGTCAAATTTATGCATTATCATTTAAGTTGTATTTTGTTGTATTTTGATTGAGCGAGATCTAGGATGCGTTTTTCCAAACATTTCTAAGTGTTGCAGCCATCATTGGCTTATTGTACACCCTAACTATGAATTCTGGGGTAATTTCAGTTCCAACAGTGATTTTCAAAGTGTCACACATCGCAGTGGCACGGGACCTACGGCTTTACTTCTTATTCGACTTACTCTCAAATCTCACCGACCTCAACCAAGATCGAACCCGCGTTTTTCGGATCTATAGGCAAGTACGTTACCCACTAGACCACTGAGACCGGCTTTTAAGATAGTTACTCACATTCGAAACAACGGCAGCGTAAGTAATGGCCCGAAGTATTCCATACCAAGCTCCAATATCTTCTATTCTTTCGGCTAAGGGGCGTCTGGCTTGGGTAACCATTTTATACGCATCCAGACGAATTTCTGCAATATTATTTAACAAGGCACATAACGGAGCCAAAGGAAAAGCAGCCACGAAGAGCGTAACGAAACCATACTGTAGAACTGGAAATATTGAATTGGTACCATTAGTAATCATTCCTAAACCCTCATTACCATTAATTAATTAACTCACAACTATGTAAGCTTTAAGTTAATATAGTAATACTAACTCATTTCCAAATATTCGTCAAATAGAGCTAAACGACCTGGATCTTGTAAATGGTAATCCTCTTCCCATCGGGTGTATTTTCTAGACAAGTCTTTGGTATTAGATCGATGCATTCTCCAACGCCACCAGTTGTAAAATTTCCTAAATATGGAATAATTCAGAAAATTATAATCCAAACGCTAACGAAACTTACGGGTTAAACAGTTCCATGAAGTTGTTGAATACTTGTTTTCCTATCATGATAATAGCAAGTTGTATACATAACTCGCTGAGGCATCCTGCAGGATCGCAAACATCTGCTTTTACTCGAAGAAATTCCGAAGACCTGCTTATAGTGTCACCAGGATAATCGAAGAAACGACCCTAAAAGTTCCATTTTCCACAAAAACCTTTGCGGTGCTATTATAAAACTCACCTTGAAGAACGCAATGTAAATTAGTGACGAATAAAAATTCAGGAATTCAAACAAAAATATTTTGAACGTATAGGAGTCTTCATATTCCGTTTGCGTTCTTGGATTTTCTAAGTTGGTTAGGTATATTGCTAATCTGTGATAAAACTGCAAAATAAAACATGAATACTAAATCAAGGAGGAGGATTTGCTAATTGCTACTTACTCTGGTTAATATCATGATGATGATTAAATTGAGTAGGGCAGCAGTAATTGAAGTGAATATTTTGGCATGTTTTTTGAGGAAGAATCCTCCACCTCCGTATATAACGGATACGAGGGACAGTCTATAGATTATGGTTCCCAGCACAGCGCAGCACACTGTTATCAACTGAAACATAGATTCCAGTTAATCAGTTAGTAAACATTTCAAAATCAGTGGGCTCTTAAGGTATACAAACGGTATGGTATGCTTACCATAAAGAACACAGCAGAACCAGTAATCAAATACCGTAGTGATTTCGACCAAGCTGGCAGATATGGTTCCTTTTCTCTTGTTACAGGATTTGTTCTGAATGTTTTCACACTAGTTTCAAATTCTAAAAAATAAAATAATGCAGTAGAAGTTTTAAAAATACAGTAGCATTAGCAAACTAAACTGGGCAAAAAATATTCTTGAATAAAAGTTTTTATAGAAATCAACAATGAAAAGATTCAAACATGAAGATTAATCACATCTTCCCAAGGACTAGTGCTTCCAAATACCTACCCAACAATTCCACATAAAATAATATAAACGGAACTTAGAAAATTGGGTTCGAATCTGCTATCTGCTACATCTTTTTTGAAAATCAACATGGGGATGCCCCCATATTGTTAGCTTCAGGAAGAAATCAGAACTCTAAGTAATCCCCACATCGAAATAATTCTTGAATCTTTATTGGTACATTATGACAGTACGCAATATTAAACATTTTTGTAATCGATGGGTATATTGCTATGAATGCAATTTACTTGGCCACATAGTCTCCAACTGCCTTATTAATCTAGGAACTTCTAACAATATAGATAATTTATCGGACGATAATCAAACTGGAATTCAATCTGGTGTGGAAAAACTGATCCAACCACATCCCACAAGAGTGCCGTATATAACAACAAGGAATGAGATCACATAATTTGAACCTAGACCTATGGCAGCAGTTATCCAGTGCTACAGATTTAACTTTCACTTCAATTTGATTTCTACAACTGAATGAATATAAATAATTTCTAATAGATAGAACTCAATGGCGAGAGATGAGAGAGCTTATGTCCAAAGTTGGACGACAAATGGCTAACGAAGAAGAAGAAAAAGAATCTCTAATAAATGAAATACTAGAAGAATTAAAATAATACTTATACTTGAGGCAAATCATAAAACCCA
Source organism: Limonius californicus (assembly GCA_014611495.1). Taxonomy (NCBI): domain Eukaryota; kingdom Metazoa; phylum Arthropoda; class Insecta; order Coleoptera; family Elateridae; genus Limonius; species Limonius californicus. The sequence continues at coordinate 5,565 of JABXWE010038014.1, forward strand.
AATAAAGAACATCAAAAGATTAAAATAAACCGAATGATAAAACTAGGATGACGCTTTTCCAATATTTAACGACTAAAGTCATACTTGGACTCCAAGAAAAGAAACATGGACAAACTGGCAATATATCAAAGAGCCATGGAAAGAAAGATGTTAAACATTTCATTTATAGATATGAAAAGAAATACATAGGTTAGAAACAGAACAAAGGTTGTAGATGTACAGATGTGTTGGGGACGAGTGGCAACATTTAAATGGGGACTTTTAGGACACAACCCACTGACAAAGAACAACAGATGGGATGCAGTAAGACAGAATTAGCACCCATGGCTAGGAAAAGGAAGGAGAGGAAGGTTGGGTGAGGTGGATAGGTGTTAAAAGGGACGCTGGTTTAGCATGGAGAAGAAGAGCAGAAAACAGGGAAATTTGAAAGTTGGGGAAGTCCACATCCATCAATGGATTAACGAAGGTTAAAGATAAAGAAGAAGAAAAACATTATCTCTAATAACCCTTGAGGTTGGTGAGATTGTAGTTCGTTAATAAAAAAAAGCACATTAAAAATCGCATTTAAAATCATAATGCAATTCGTATCAAACCAAATCGTGAAACGCAAACTGACAACTATAGATTCGGAAAGATTTGTTGCGGGGATGATTGTTTGTGCTCTTTAGCTACGGTCTCTTGGGCCTATTATGAATCAACCTATGTCGCTAGTCGCTGTCAAGTTGATTCGTCCTTCTTACCAGATCCAGGAGTTTGTTATTCAGGTTGGGTGGTGGGTGTATTTCGTTGGGATTAGTGCCCTCAGAAATTTGCAATCATCTGCTAGTTAGGGTTTCACATTCAATGATATGGGAGGATGTTTTTTTTTCTCGCTACGCTGTTTGCATACGGGGCCTTCGTTATATAGACCTATTTTGTGCAGATGTTGTCAGAAGTGCCAGTATTTCGCAAGGAGTCCTGTCACTATTTCAATTTAAATCCTACTAAGTTGCAGGACTGTTTCTGTAAGCTTGTGGGGGTGGTTGCCCCTCATAGCTTTATTATGTCTTTATCGAGGTAATCATCTCTAGTGTTCCTAATGTTTGTTTAGAGGCCATTTCCTGTGAATGGCGTTTTGGATCCTTGCTTTGCTATTTTATCTGCGTTTTCATGTCTCTCTATGTCTTTGTAGCCCGGCACCCTTACAAGTTTTACCTTCTTATAATTTGCCAGTGTTAAGAGTCTACAAAGACAGTTTCAGCTTGGACTTGATCTGGTTCGAATTCATTGCTCTCAAAATTGCCTGGCTGTGAGAGATAATAATGATGGTTTTGTTTATATAACGCCTTCTTATGTTCTCTCTGATTGCTGTTAAAACTCCATACGTTTCTGCCTGGAATATTGTAGTAAGCAGTTTGACTCAGGGGTACAGTATATTGGCTAGCTATCACTTATTCCAGCTTCAATTTCGTTGTTTTTGTATCAACACTCTGATGAGCAAAGTGATAAAATAATTAAAAATAGAATATTAGGACGTGTAGAAAAGTTTTAAGCATAAATATCGAAACCTAAAGTAATAGAACAAGGTACTGGCGAGAACAATTCAATATCTTAAGGAAATGTATGTAGGACGCTGATTCAAAGTCAACGAAAGGGAAACCTAGTAGCTAAAATGAAACGTTTTACACTAGCAGCAGGATATACATGGGAGGATTTACAAAGAAGCAACGAAATCCTAGAGGAGCTTGGAGTAACAAGTATTTTATAAATAATTGACGACTACAGTCAGAATTGGGTAGACCACGTTCGTAGAATGGAAAACCACCAAATTCCCAAATCACTACTGAATTGCAGATCCGTTGGAAGAAGGGTCATTGGCAGGCCAAGGAGATGGACATATCACTTCACATAAAGATCTGAAAGGGTTAAACCTTGAAGGATGATGAAGTAGGAGAAAATATCTACCATAGCAAAATCGCCTAGAAGAAGATATCAGCAATATAAGATGGGAAGAACCACCAAGAGTTACTTAAAAAAGAATTAGATACAGCTTTGAAAGATGTGAAGAAAAAGTAAAGCATCAGGAGAATGCGAAATAATCACGAATATGAGAACAGAAAGGGAAGATAAACTAATCACGATATTGAAAAACTATCGGCCATGTAAGATCCTAACGGTATGAGACAACGCTATAAGGGTTATATTTTATACAACCGGAAATAATCCAAAACTCGAAAATAATCGACCAATAAGCCTTTGGTTACATATGTACTAACTGCTAACTAAAATAGCGACTGACCTCTCAACTAAGGAGCTAATCTGATAACAACCTACAGAACATGGGATATTTAGGAAATGATATTCTACAACTCATCACCAATTTGTCACGAAAATAATGATCGTAACGTTCAATGAATACAACAACTCAATATATGTCGGTTTTTTCCCGTTTCCCACTTCTGTTTTCCCTTCCATTATTGTGATACTGTCTCCATGATGTTCGTTAAGCTGTGGAGAATGTTATGTCTATTTTTCTTTGTTTAATATCCATGGATACCCTGTTGGCTACTGAATCTTCATCAGTATCCTTTTTTGGGATACTCTCTTTGTTACTCAATGTTGTGCTTCAAATGTTTTCATTTTATTTCCATATTTCGTTTTTAGGTGCTCTAAAATGCTGTTTTTTCGTGTGTTGTACCTCTAAACCCAACTCGGTTAGTATTGAAAATAGTTGTAATGAAACACTTGCAGCGAATGCAAGTCTTTGTTTTATTTATAACGTCCTTCTCTCACAGGTTGCTGTTCTCAGATGCCAATATCTCCTATGTTTCCAGTCGTCCTCTTGCTTAAATTGTTTGGTCTTCCTCTTTTGCCTCGTGGCATCCAATGTAGGATTTTTGCTACCACCTTTCTTCTTCTATTCTTTGACCGTGTCCATACCATCTGAGTGCTCAGTTTTTCATTCCGTCTTTAATTGATTGTTTAACCTCCATTTCTCTCCATATTGCTTCTTTTCGTATTCTATCGCGGAAATTCTTCTATATTGGTAATATTTTTGTTTGTTGTACTATGTAAAATAGCCTTAAATGCGAAAGTTTTTATTCCAGATGGTTCCGTGTAGTGTTCTTATAGCTCTTTCTTCTTTTATGACTTTTTCTTGTGCGTTTTCTTCTAATTTTCCCGTATTTGAGATGAACAAACCTGAATATCTATGTTCTGAGCATGCCTTAATCGTATAGTCTTCTATTTCCATATCGTTCGCCCTTTTTCCCAAACACATGTACTCTATTTTTCCAAAATGTATATTTAAGCAGCATTTCTTACATTCTTCCTTCGGTTTGTATAACATATATATATCATTATCATTTGCTCAGGGAGAAGGTGACAACTCATTTTCATGTAGAATAATCCGCAACTTCCTATTATGAACGACATAAACAACTTTGTAAAAAACACCTCAGCTTAATAACTCGCAAAAGCAAAAAACCAGAACTGAACCTGATTGAGGACGCAGGGAGCCATCTTGGAAAAGAAATCAGATCAGAATAAAAGGATGTAGATACTGTACAAAGATTGTGACGAATGTAATTTCAATACTGGGAAGGGAAACTAAGACAGATAAGAAGAATCAATCAAAGGTTGTTAATATTTACTTCTCTTAGTGTTTCTGTCCATTTTTACTTCAAACAATATCATTAAATCTTCATTAACGTTTATTTGGGGTTTAGATTCAATTATCCAAAACTACCCAAGAATATTAACATTCTTAAAATAGAATTCAGTTAAAATTAAGAGAATCGACGTCAATACAACACAGCACAAAATACTAAAGTTGTGATCCTTAACTTTTCCCTCAGATCTTTATTTTTATGCGCCATAGATATTTACCTGGTCTAGGTTCCTCGTCTTCTTCAACCCCTTGCAAGTCCCACTCCCACTGTATCATACTTTGTTTTCTACGCCACAATTCCAGAAATAATGTCGCTGAAAAGAATACACTTTCAAATTTAGGACCCGAAATAGATGTGGAAAACCTACCCCATAAACTCATGAATATAGCAAAAAATACCGTTGCTGGGTTATCGAACAAGTAAGTAAGTCTTGCAAATTTGCAGCTATCAATGAGTCTTTGGTATCGGCATGCCCTGTCACACATTGGACAGAGTGTAATATTTCCAGGGCCATACGGATCACATATCTCTTTGCTGTAAAAGAAAAAGTTACGTTAGATGGCAGAAACTAAAATTGCATGTAAGAATCTAAATTGCAAACTAACAGTTTATGCTCTATTCTTACCTCGGAATATTGTCTTCCCCGTCCATCGTACAAAGGCCATACAGAAAACATAAGGTCCCCACTATTGCTGGGGCATATAACATTTTTGTGTAAAATCCTAACCAACAGAAGTAGAGGGCTATCTTATCTCCAAAATATTTCCTCACTAATGACAGTGGCTGCTTTTTATGCCATCTTCCTGGTCTCGCCCATTCCATATACAGTAACTAGAATAAGTAATATCTTGATTAATGTTCGGAAGTAGCGCGTAGCTAGCTACTTTTTTTATTTTTAAAGCACTACGAAATATAGCTTTAAAGCCATTAGCTACAGCGAAACATATGGAAGCCACATAAATATGACCAAACTACCGGAAACATATTTTTGTTTAAATTTTTTTCAATTAAAGCAATTGCTAGAAAAAAATATTGATATCAGTATTACATACTTCCTAGACATTGTAACGACGAATAATAAAAATAAGTGAAAACCAGAGGCGTATAAAATCATTTAATCCCGTAAACCTTGTATTATAGTATCTTACAATGTCTAATATAGTCAGAGCATTTAATAGTAGTACGAACATAGCCAGTTGCTCTTTATTTATTTGCGCAAATGGGTACGCAAGAATTATTAAACTGGTTTTGTTGGAGGCTTACAACAATTCTGGGTAATAGTGAATAAATAGGCTTTAATATCAAAATGACAATACTAAATTACATCTTACATGTAAAATTAGCTTCCAATGAATTTTTGGAGAAAGGTCGCGCAAAGTAGCTACTAGAATGGTAGCTGTGGTGTAGCCAGCTATTTTTACGAAGGTAGCGTGTAATAGAAGTATCTTGTAGTGTAGCTTAGCTATACATTTCACCAAGTAGTTTGTGGTGTGCCCAGCTACTATTAGAAAAGTAGCTTATAGCTTAACTTAGCTACAAAATTTACTAAGTAGTTTACAGTATCGTTATCTACTGTTAGTTTGTTGCGTATCTAACCTAACATTTATACAAAGTTCTTTGTAGTGTGGTTATATACTATTATAACAATAGTTTTTCGCATTGCCAAGTTAAACATTTTACAAAGGTGTTTGTACTGTGGTTCGCTTTAACAGTCGTAACAGTAAAGTCGCTTATAACTTAGTTTAGCTACAAATTTTACTAACTCGCTTGTAGTATAGTTAACAACTTTTAAAAAAGAATATGTAGGGTAGCTTAGCCACACATTTTGCTAAGAACTTGTAGTTTAGTTAGTTAGTGTAGCTTAACTACAATATCTATTACATTATTTGTAGTGTATCTAGTTACTGTTTAAGAGGTATATTGTAGTGTATCTTAGTTACAAATTCTACTATTTAGTTTGTAGTATAAATGGTTTCTGCTAATAACGTAGTTCAGCAATAAATTGTATTGAGTTACTTGTAGCGTACTTAATTACCATTACGACACTAGCTTGTTGCGTAACCTGGGTACACATTTTACTAAATAGCTTACCGTACAGCTAACTACTGTTAAAAACTAGCTTGTAAAGTAGCTAAGCTACAAGTTTTGCTAAGCAACGTGTAGTTTAGTTAACTAAGTTAAAGAAAGTAACTTGTAGCGTAAGTTAGGTTCGAATGTAATTTATTATTTGTTTACCTAGCTACAATTTAAAAAGTAGTTTGTATTCTGCGTAGCCTATAAATTTTACTAAGTAGCTTGCAGTCGAGCTACCATATAAAAATATTTTCTACAATAGATTAGCTACAGATTGAACTAAGTAGTTTGCAGTGTAGTTAGTTACTGTTACAAATTAGTTTGCAGCGTAGCCTAGGAAAGAATTTGACTAAGTAGTGTATAGGGTAGCTAGCAATTATCAAAACAAAAGCTTGTAGTGTAGTTTAGCTAAATATTTTACTAAGTAGTTTGTAATGTGGATACTGAGGGTTAAAGAAGTAGTTTGTAGCGTAGCATTAAAAATCCTACAACATTGCTTGTAATGTCATTCGCTATTGTTAACTTATAGTTTAGCTTTGTACAATGTTTTCTAACTAGCTTGTAGTGTAGCTAACTACTGTTAAAAAAGAACATGTAGGGTAGCTTAGCTACACATTTTGCTAAATAGCTTGTAATTTAGCTAGTTAGTGTAGTTTAGCTACAAATTCTACTAAATTACTTGTAATGTATTTAATTACTGTTTACAAGGTATCTTGTAGCGTATCTTAGTTACAAATTTTCCTGAGTAGTTTGTAGTGTAAATAGTTTCTGCTAACATTGTAACTTAGGAATAAATTTTATTGACTTACTAATTTGATTAATTACTTGTGTAACTAGCTACAGTTTAAAAATTAGCTTGTAGCCTAGCTTGCCTGTAAGTTCTATTAAGTAGCTGGTAGTGGAGCTAAAAACATATTTGCTACGGTAGTTTAGCTACAGATCGAACTAAGTGGTTTGTAGTTAGTTGTTGTTATAAAATAGCTTGCAGTGTAGTGTAGCTTAAGTACTAATTTGACTAACTAGTTGGCTGTAGCTAGCAATTATCACAAAAATTGCTGGCAGCGTAGCATAGCTACACTATTTGCTGGAAATACTACGTGGTTACCTAATAGTCTGTAGCATAGTTAAGCTAACAGTTTTACAGAATTGCCAGTAATGTGGTTTGCTACTTTAAAAAATGTAGCCTATAGCTTAGCTCAGCTATAAATTTAACTAACTAGCTTGTAGTGTAGCTAACTACTGTTAACAAAAGGATAACTTGCCTGTTACAAAGTAGCTTGTATTTTATTTAGTTACTTTTAAGAAAGCAGATTTCAAAGTAGCTTAGCTACAAATTCTAAAAAGTTAATTGCAATGTATCCAGTTACTGTTTAACAGGTAGCTTGCAGTAAGTTACAGATTTTACTGAGAAGTTTGTAATCTAAATAGTTACTGCTAATAAAGTAGCTTAGTTATACATTTTATTGAGTTACTGGTAGTGTACCTAATTCCAAATTAATAGCTTGTAGAATATCTAACTATTGTTAGAAAGTAACTTGTAGAGTGACATCGCCACTAATTTTTCTAACCAGTGTGTAGCTTAGTTACCTTAGTTTAAGAAAATAGCTTGTAGTGTAACTTAATTACAAAGTTTATTAAGTTATTTATAGTGTCGATACAGTTCAAAAAGTAGCTTGTAGCGTAGCTTGGCTATAGATGTAACTTCTCGGTTACATTTTTATGATACGAATCTCGCTTGAAAGACGCTACTACGACCTATTAAAAATGCCAAGCAAACTACTACCTAAAAAATAATTATGTGAATTTACCCTTCTGTCAAGAACTGTTCCATCTGGTTCATTTTTATCCCACCTTCCTTCGTGTAGAGGAAAACATGCGTAATATGTGTAATCATTTAGCAAACGTCTAATGCCGACCTGAAACAATAAAGCAATAACAACAGCAAATTAATATGAAGTATAGTTTACCTTGTCAGTATCGTCAAATTTCACTCTTAATAATAGCTGCATAACTATTAAACTCCTTTGGGCACTAGAGTAGCTCGTTTCACGATCCTTTACGATAAATCTGCAACAAAATACATGATTTAAATTTGTGCCTTAATCAGAAGTTTAAAAACTCTGATGTGTCTTTCTGGTGCATTAAATTAAAAATATTGATTGTATATAGTCCTCTCTATTTAATTGCTTGACTACTTATGTCCTACATTTAAATTACTATACGTGCACGTGGACATACACTAGACATGCATAATATGGTAGATTAATAGGAATTTCTTATATCTATGTTAGCAGTAGCATTGGTTATTTACGTAATTTTCCTCTAAGAGAATTAATAATAAACTAAATTAATTATTTATTATAATATAATTACGTCAAAGTTAATGACATCTTTAAGGGTATTCTATTACTTCTATATAGTTATTTATACTATTAGGTCATATTTAACTATTTATACAAGTTAACCCAATTACTCAATGGTTTAATTTAGAAAATAGCGTCATTCTATATAAAAATCGATGAACTTAATAAGTCTAATTGCATACAAATTA
>JABXWE010038015.1:0-11098 GCA_014611495.1 Limonius californicus
CCCATGTGATGAAGTAACTGTGCACATTGTATTTTTTCGTCTTTCTTGTCCAATTCTGTTGCTGTTGCGTAAATTTCAAATCTTTGTTTCCACGTGCTCCAGTTTTCTGCCACATTTCCCGTTAATTTGAGGGCTTGTAAAGCTTTTCCTTCCATTTCTTCTTAATGTATTTCTTTGCTGTTTCTTATTTATTTATATGTTTTTGCACTTCTGCTACACTTAATTAATTTCTCAGTTTTCTTTGTTCTTGTCTCGACTGCGCCATGTTATATTTGATCTTCGATGAAAGACGGTTAAGCTTGAACTGAACTTTATTAACCTATGTTTCAACTGGAGACCACCAGTTGGTTATGCAACCAGGTTTACATGATAGCATTCATTTTACATATATAACACTACGTGCACCAACATCATTCCTACGTCTGTTGGGTAGGTGTACATTTTTCCGATCAGGGCCGATCTTCTCCATAAAGGAGTCCAGGCGCAAGTAATTTTTAGGGCCCCAAAACTGCACTCGAGTGTTAGGCAATGGTTTTTGGCTGCTATGAATATTACCTAAATCTATAACAGCTGAAAATAATTATAAGGGTTCGAAGGAAAGGTCGTGCATACCGAAAAACATGAGGCTGTCGAGCCTTAAGAAGGGCAAAGACGGCAGTCTGAAATAGGCAGTGGGGTAGCTAGCTGCGCTAAGCGTGCATGTCTGGCTTAATCACTAATTAATAGCGTTTGCGAACATACTAACCGATTGCGATGCGTTTATACTCTAAGCTGAGGCAAGGTGCGCTATTAGGGTGATCACCTATGTGTTTATACATAAAGATGGGCTGCAATTGCAATATCAGCTAACATAAGCAGTGGCGTCCTTGAGGTGTTATATGTGTTTACCCGAAGGGTTATGTATTATCTACTTATTATATGTGATTCACAAGCATTGGATACTATTATGGTCGTTATACAAGATTGGTGTGTCTATGTAAGTAGTTGTCGGAAACAGTAGCGTAGTGAATGTAGGTAGCTATATGAGTAGATAATGTGTGTGGCATGATTAATCATTATTCCCCTAGCAATTATTTGGGAAGTAATCAGTCGCAGAGGTGGCATCGTTAATGCACCTGTCCGGGAGTTATTATTACTGATGGCAGGAGGGCATCGACTGATTTTTACACGGGGCTGTGGACACTAAAGATACTCTCCCCTTCGCATGTGGGGCTGAGGGGGCACGCCCCCCCCGTGACTCCTGTGAATAACAGAGCGGGGCTGTGGAATTAGTCCATGGCCTGGGTCCCTCTGGAGGATTAGGGCACCAGAAGATATGCATAATGATCGAAATTACTGTACGCCTATAAATGGTACGTAATGTACGCCTACAAATGGCACCTACTGTACGCCTACAAATGGTACGTAATGTACGCCTACAAATGGCACTTACTGTACGCCTACAAATGGTAAATAATGTACGCCTACAAATGGCACTTACTGTACGCCTACAAATGGCACTTACTGTACGCCTATAAATGGCACTGTACGCCTACAAAATGGCTATTACTGTACGACTACGAATGACAGCGGCCACCGCAGTTAGCCGGCAGATGAACATCCGTATCCTGTTCGAGTTCCAATCCAGGGGCGGGGGCTGGAGGACCCCCGGTGAGTACAACTGCCCAACACTTATTGACAGATCAGTAAGTCTGTGTTTTATTATCTGTTGCATGTCACCTGCCTGTCGCCGCCAGTGAGTCTGATCGCATCCGCTGTTTGTTTACCCAGGAACTACATACATGTAATGCAGAAGCGTTGCAACCGTATTTAAAATTTGAAAATTAAGTAGTTTTTATTCGCCCCCCGTAAGGTCGACCCTAACAGTGTTAATAAATGCCTAAGCGAAAAGTAAGCCTCGTTATTAAAGACACCGTTCGACATAGAACGCTAAAGTAAAACATTACACCCAGGTCCTGTGATTTAACAACGTTGGATTTTTTTGTCTGGCACTATGTGAAAAATTCAATTTATCAGACACTAATACAAAATTTAGATGAGCTTACAGCAAGAATAATTCATAAATGCAACGAAATAAATAACTCACAGCACATGCTCGAAAATGTCTCTCGAAGTTTACAAAAACGAGCAAGATTGTGTACAGAGCAAGGGGGTGGACATTTCGAACACTTGCTGTGAAAGAAATCTTGACGAAAAACCTGTAATTTACTTACCTTAATAAATTACAAATCAGTTGCAACTAAATACTTGTTCATTTTCACATTTTGTTGGGCCAAAATTTTTAACTACCTGAACTGTCACCACACAGTTTGACATACAGGTAAATGTCATTCAAAGCTCATTACAGCTGACTGCAGACGGAATAGCTTTTTTTCAAGGCTTGCTGCAATTGACTTTTTAAAAAATCACTGAATTTAAACTTTCTAACTTTCAAAGTGGCGGCTGGGCGCAATTTTTTTAAATGGCAATGGGGTTCGAGTGACACCTTTATTGAAAGGTATTTTAATTCTGCGCCAGATTCTTGAGTTTCATAGAAAAATATTCATCCACAAAAAATGACAGCCGATTGAAAATAACAGGTTTATGGAAAAAAGAAGGCACGTGGAAAATTTTGCGATTTGCGGTCCGGATATGTTGTTGGCCTCGTCGAGGGCAACAACTTTTCCTCATGGTACTTTCCCGTAGCTCGTACCGTTCGGCCGCCAGGGGAGTCCAAAGTCGAAACACGTGTCCACGTCATCGCAGCGGGTCGGTCGCGGGCTCAATTTGTTCGCATAAGTACGGCGCATCGACGGCCAGTGAAGGCGGTTCTAACATCCCCGAAAGGGGCGTGGGTGACGCCGGCTGAGTTTTTATGCCGATTTTTACGTTTTTTTTCAACGTTTCGGGGTCCCCCGCGGGGATGTTAGAACTGCATTCACTTGCCATCGATGCACCGTACTTATGCGCACAGATTGAGCTCGCGACGGACCCGCTGCGATGACGTGGACACAATTTTTAGTGTTTATTAACAATCACAGAGGGCAGAGCAGAATGTTTGCTAACTCGACGCACTTTCTCTTATCTCGCTCGCGGTGTTTATTGCTGCAGCTTGTTTGCTCTGCCGTGCGTACATGTCTTCTTCATGAATTCTGCTTTATCGACAGTCACATGACTATTTTGACATTTTTCTCGAAGATGTCAAAGTAATTTGCACTTATTTGCGCATTCTTACAGACAGAATTTTGTACAAAATTCTGTGCCGCGTGGGCAAGCTCAGAGAATTTTGTACAAATTTCTGTTCCGTATAATACATGTTAGGTCCCGGGTTGCGCACATTCGTCGCCCGTTCACGTACGATCAGGAGAGTTAAGGCAGCGTTGTCCCCGGTCAGTACTTGGATGGGTGACCCGAAGGTTGCGTTAACGCGGCGCCTCTCTCCCACGAGGATTGATCACTATGGGAGAGTAGATCAACAACCCCCCTTATGGGGGAGGCCCTTGCCCGACAATGGGATGACGCGGGCTAATAAATAAAAAATAATAATAATACATGTTTTGCAGAATTTTGTTCGAAATTTTGTACAAGATTCATACAGGCCTTCTTTAATAAAAATAGATGAGATACATAATAATTTTGAACAATATCCTGAATGACATCAATTGCTTTCACTATAAAATGAGCTCCGTAATATTACTGTTGAATTAAATGATATACGAATAATTCGTCGAAACACTTTAAAATTATAAGTCTTCTATGTTTTCTCTTATCGGTTCTAATAATATAAATGAAATATATAAGCCAAAATATATTTATATAAAAACAGGTACATAAATCAAATTTACATTTACGTCCTTATATCTTGGACTTCAAAAACGTACTCTCCAACTGAAAAATTAAAACTTACAAATCTAGGCCACCAAAATTCACTTAAAATAAGTGGGGTATGTGACGACACTCTGGCTACGTGTGGAAGCTACATGTTCGCAACGCTTGCACTTGGGAGTTTGTAGCTTTGTACAACGGAGACAAAAGGCCGTCAATGACACAATTTACTGCTATTGTGCCAGACCTTCCGTACATTTAAAATTTCCCAGAAACTGACATGCAGGCGTTGGACCCCATGCCGCCAATAATTACCATGGGATGTGATAGATCATTATATTTTTCAAGCATTCAATAGCAGTTGTATTGTATATTTTAATTATAAGGTTTTACACTTCTACGATTTGTTTTAGTTAAATATAAAACAAACCCATTAGCTTGATGATACTGATTCTACCTTGCATTTGATAGTATTGTGAAAATTAAGACTAAAATAATGTGGTTATCCTGCAGGGCAACAATGTATAATTTGCTTTTATTTGAATTTGTGCCTTAATAATACCAAAATACGCTTTTCATGTACTTTTATTTTATTTTTATCATAAAACAGCTTTACAGTAAATAATTTTGAAATATTTACTGCGATGTGGAATAAATAAACTTATAAATCATCACATTCATTAACATCAAACTTTTAATATAGTTTGCTTCTGACTCTTGAAGTCACTACGCAGTTGAATAAAATTATTCAGTACAGATCTGTCCAAGTCCACCTGTAATAAGTAAAATTGTATTGCTATATTCATGTACTACAGCACGGTTCTTTGAAAACACATCTTATATTTTCTAATATAAAATGAATGTCAATTTGCGTTGCAACATACCACTACATTTTTATGATTTTGGCTGCCGTCTAATAATTACATGCGGATTATTTTATTCACATCCATCATGAAAAATAGAAGTATCAACGTTTCAGTCGAAAAGAAGCTCAATAACACTTACAAAATAATTTTTAAACCGCAAAAGAAAATGTATTGGCCTGCAAACAGCTAAATTAAAACACATTTTACAACATAAAAATTACCAGTGAATCCTCTGAACACACTTGCTGCAGATTTTCTGGTTTCACCAATAAAAGACTACAGAGGGCATTTAAAGTGTCAAATAGTGTTGCTACCAAAGTTCCCAAAACTTTTGTAGCCGATCTGTATTCATTTAAATCGCATATGACAACCATTGCACCTGTATAAAAAAAATTACATTTGCTTCTTTTAACAACTAAGAATATAATGCACACAATTCCAAGGTATTTGAATAATATACCCAGGAAATTACAAAGCATGCCAAACAATAAAAAAAAACTTATTTTTAAAAGCTATGTGAACCAAAAGTGGGAATATTGAAACTTGAAAGTCGTGGAAATCAGTAAGAATCAGAAAACAGCAATTATAAGAACTAAAGACAAATTACTGGAAAAAATGAAATATTTAAATATCTAGGGCGTATAGTAAGTGATAGAAATAGCATGGTGGCAGAAATCAATACTAGAACTTCAGCAACTATCAAACTAAGTACATCTGTCAATTTTTATCAAAAAAATGCTAAGGTCGCTAAGCTGTTTTGCTACATTCCCGCTAATTTTCGGATGCTGTGTGTGTTATTTAAAAGCTCAATAATATGAAGACCATATAAAACATTACTTCTTGCTAATCAAACAAGTAGTAAAATCGAACAAACTATAATATGCCAATAAAGATATTTTAAGATTATCTTGTCGTTTTTATTTATCCCAATCCTTTTAGCTGCCATGCAATATAAACATGGTGTTGAATTTTTCATATCTTAATGGTCATCATCTTAGGTAGGCCACCCTGTATACTTATATTTTATGTTATACAATGAAAATTAAATAATAATTTTATAACTTTTAGTTTTGAAGCCTTTACTTGTAACAACTTTTAAATAGGATGAATGGAGACAGTGGTTTAAGTATGTAAACTTTCGAAAAGCACAATATTTACAACACATAAATACGTATTTCGGTAGCTAAGTTGCCTTCTTCAGTAGGAACTTGAACTAACTAAAGTAACTTCGCTGATGTCAATATTGGACTTCTATTGTTGACTTGGTGAGGAACTTATCTCCATAGGTATTCCTCAGCCAAATTACTTTAGTTAGATCAAATTCTTACTGAAGATGCCAGTTTACCTGCCGAAATACATATTTAGGTGTTCTTAAATATCGTGGTGCTAAGGGGTTTTCCAAAGTTTACATAACTTTTAAACATTGTTAAATACCATTAAACATTTTTGCTTATTTTGGTATGCTCTGTAACTTCCTGGATATAAAAAGCCTCATTTTTGAAACACTGCATGTACTTTACCTGCAGTATTGTATTGAAACTGTAACATGTGATCATAAACAACACGATGCAGACGTACACCTAATTCTTGTAGTAGTGCAGAAACATTGTTGCCATCCATATTAGATTGAATTTGATTAATTATACTCTTTATGTATTGCACCACGGCTTTACATGCCTGAAACAAAATATACTACAGATTTTTTAACTACCGAGAGGCCTAGAAGTATTAAATTTTATGCTAGTCATCTCTTGGGAATGCAGTTTAAAAAATAATTTATACTTTAACTTAATGTACATATCCAGTTTAATAACATATCTGCAAGACCCGTGTTTAACACCTTCAAATATAAATAATTGCTGTATATGTTTACCGGAGATGCAACGGTGTCAAAGTCGTCCGTTTCTGGCTTGAAGTCGGTCTTCTTCTGCTCTGCTTGGAGGTATAATTTAATCCAAGTTACAATAGATGTAAGTGCTCTGTAAATATGAGAAGAAGCTATTAACTTCATGGATCCTCTAATTATAATCTCTTTTAAAACTGGATTATTTATTTTTAACTTAAGCCAATCAAATATAAATATAAAAATCAACTAGGCTGACAAAATTGTAGAATGCTGTAGAGTAAAATCCAACATGACTGCTGAAGAACATACAGACTTGTTTAAATGCCATTTATTATTTATAAAGTGTTCTTTTACGAATATTTACTACAAGCTTAAAGTGAATATGCCGTGTTTTTGTTGTGGAAACCACAAAATTTTGTACAAAATTCTGTCTGTGAGCATGCGCAAATTACGTTGACATTTGTGGAAAAACTGTCAAAATAATCATGTGACTGTGGATAATGTAGAATTCTAACTAGATTTTATAATACACGGTGTTTTTAAATGACTGAGGAAAAGGCGGGAACATTTAAAATGAAAGTTAGTAATTTACTGCCTTTAGGTTTCCCACTAGGGGTCTGTCACTAGAAATCTGACATTTTTGTTCATAGCCGTTCGTGAGCGAATTTATTTTTCTTGCATTTAACGTTGTATATACTGCTAGCTTTTTCCACAAAATCAGTTCTTTTCAGAACTTAATAGCTATCATTATTCTTGCACGTAAGTTATTGAAAACAAAATATTGCGGCATATTTTATAGGTTAATTTTGTATTTACAGTACAACATTTTAGTTTATAATTTATTGGAATGGCGTTTAACCAGCAACACGACGCCTTTATTCTAATGGCACATTTTCGAAGTGGTTCTTTAACTGAGAATGGCACCTGGGTGTATTCGGTTCGGTCATGCATCGAACAGTTTTATTTTCATATCGATAATTATTTGAAAAGTGTTTGCAATTTATCTGTATACGCCACTGGAGACTCTAGTTCTGATGTAGAGTGTAGTGAGTGGGGATGAGTATAATAAGTTGCCTACAGCACAATCCTCAGTCATTTAAAAACACCCGATATTAGGTTAATCAAATACTTTAATATATTAATACAGGAAACTTCCCCGAAAATCTCGTGACACTGACTGCAGCGCTCCGTGCGGCTTGGTGGGCCACTAAGATTTGTATTTGGCAGCTGTCGAAAACATTTGTCGCACATTTAAAGCAAATGCCATTTACTTTATTATAGCAAAAACCTTATTTAATTAATAATATTTGATGATTATGATATTTTACTTTACTTTGTAAGTTTAAATAAGTGGTTAAGTTTATAACATTTTGTAGGGTTAGGTTTTTATTTATTAACATGAATTTAAAACAGTAATCTGTAAATTTATTATTCAAATTTACTGAAACTAGCCCACCGAACTGCTTAGATGGCGCCACTATCAATGTCCCACATTTGATCATGCTAAACTTATACAAAGCGATTTTTTAAAAAGTCAATTGCAGTAGCCTAGTGATTGTCCCGTCTATATTAAGCTTTAGAATCTGACAATATGAAAATTGTAACAGCATAGCTGCCAATAATTAAATAAAGAAGCTTCAATTATTTATTCAAAAATGAATTTCACAGTGCAGCATAAGATATTTATGGTAAAAGCTTATTACCGAACTGGAATCATCATAAATGGTGAGTGGCGGTATTCGATCCAGGAATGCTTCAACGATTTTACAGACCATTTTGGAATTGTTGAATACATTCGATTTTACAATGCTCTAAGGCACACTGTGGAATTATTCGATGAAACAGGTGGTGTTACACGCAGAAATGGTAGCAGTAGACCTACAGAACGCACACCAGACGTCCTGGAAAATGTTAGACAAATAATGGCTGAAGCTCCCTCAACTTCACTTCGACGTCTTTCACAGCGCATTGATTTGTCTTACACAACCACGAGGAATATTCTTAAAGCAGATTTAAAGTTATTCCCATATAAAGTAACTTCAGTTCATCAGATTCTACCAGCAGACATGCCTCTAAGAGAACGATATTGTCAATGGTTTTTAAACGCATTTCCTGAAGACAACGACTTGAACAACGTGTTTTTTTCGGACGAAGCATGGTTTCATTTATCTGGATATGTGAACTCCCAAAATATGAGAATTTGGTCTGCGGAGAATCCATATGCGTTTAGAGAAACACCACTTCATCCGCAAAAGCTTGGCGTGTGGATTGGTCTTAGCCGACGACGACTTGTAGGACCAATTTTCTTTCAAGGGACAATCAATGCATTAAGGTATCGCGAAGAGATTTTGGAACCTTTTATTAATCAGTTAGATGACAAAGAGCTGCGGGAAGGGTACTGCCAGCAGGATGGCTCGCCTGTTCATTGTACTCTGGAGAACTTGAATTTTATTCAGGAATTCTTCGGCAATAGAGTAATCAGTCGGAACACTCCAGTTGCTTATCCACCCAGGTCCTGTGATTTAACAACGTTGGATTTTTTTGTCTGGCCCTATGTGAAAAGTTCAATTTATCAGACACCAATACAAAATGTAGATGAGCTTACAGCAAGAATAATTCATAAATGCAACGAAATAAATAACTCACAGCACATGCTCGAAAATGTGTCTCGAAGTTTACAAAAACGAGCAAGATTGTGTATAGAGCAAGGGGGTGGACATTTCGAACACTTGCTGTGAAAGAAATCTTGACGAAAAACCTGTAATTTACTTACCTTAATAAATTACAAATCAGTTGCAACTAAATACTTGTTCATTTTCACATTTTGTTGGGCCAAAATTTTTAACTACCTGAACTGTTACACAGTTTGACATAAGTACAGGTAAATGTCATTCAAAGCTCATTACAGCTGACTGCAGACGAAATAGCTTTTTTTCTAGGCTTGCTGCAATTGACTTTTTAAAAAATCACTTTATATGAGTTTCCTGTATTAATATATTAAAGTATTTGGGTTAATGCATAAGTTCATAACGCTTTTATTTATTTATTTTACATGAACACGCGACAAAGCAAACAAGCTGCAGCAATGAAGTGCGCGAGCGAGATAAGCGAAAGTGCGAGCAGTGTCGGCAAGCCGGGTAAACACGAAAAATAACGAATGCACCTTTAGTACGCTAAATTAACCTAACTTAACTTAAACTATATTAACCGAATTTGAAACTACTTGATAATGAGAATCACCATTTCATAAAATGAACAACTGCAGAATGTGAATACTATATATGCATACCTGTCCAAACCGGTGTTGATTTTTCTTTCAATGTCATCCATTACAAATTTTTTCTTGTGTACGCAGTCACTATATTTGGATGTATTTCTGTAACAAGTAAATTACGAGTAAGTGCAACTGGAATGGTCAATATCAAAACTGAACATGTCCCATTTACTTCATTTTGAGAATATCAAGCAAAACTTAAATACTTAATGTTGCCTTCATAGACAATCACTTTGGAATATGAAAGGACAGTGTTTTGTTGGGAAGTTGGCATAATTTAGAGTATTTTCAAGTTTGGTATCCTAACAAAAAAATCATATAAGGTGTAGATGTATTCCATTTATGCATTGCTTGCAAACATAATTTTAAAATATGCCGGGAATCATATCTTCTGACAGAAACACAACAGAAACTGGTAAAAACCCAAAGAAATTCTACAAACCGGAAACTAATACAAGTAAAAATATTTTTATACAGATTCTCCTTTTACTTTTCTGTTTTTCCTGTCTCTTTGACATAGGACAGTGTAATGTATAGATCTGATAGAATTCTTCAAAAGCTCCTTTAACGTACATATACAGGTGCGGTCGTAAAATGTCCTCCCCCTACTAACTTTTGAACAACTTGATATTTCTTCACAAAATTTTGTGTGCTTTAATGGGAGGCTAAATACTACTTTTTAGCCCATATTTAAATTTTATAACTTTCTAAATGGCCGTTAGGCAACATCTTGAACTATTTTCTAAATGGCATTGGGGGTCGAGTGACATCTCATTCAAAAGGTATTCTTACATTTTTTCTATTCGACATGTTCGACATGATAGACTGTTTGTTCGTAGTGACCTGTCGGTGTTTTGGAAAAGTTCGTCGTTTTGGTCTCCGAATGCTGTCGGCGTTTTGGTCCCTGAATGCTGTCGGCGTTTTGGACATGGTCGGCGGTTTGGTCCCTGAATGCTGTCGGCGTTTTGGTCTCCGAATGCTGTCGGCGTTTTGGACATGGTCGGCGGTTTGGTCTAGGACAATTCGCCGAATGACCAAAACGCCGACCTGTTCGGTTTCGACGCCACGTTACCGAATGACGAGGCGTCGCTTTACACTAGTCGGCGTTTTGGACACTAGTACTTGTCGGCGGTTTGGTCACGGTCGGCGGTTTGGTCACTGTATGCTGTCGGCGTTTTGGGCGGATTCGGCGTTTTGGTTGCTGTCGGCGTTTTGGGAATTCGGCGGATTGTCCTAGACCCCCCGCAGGGTTCCATCTGCGGTCCCATTTTTTTTGGGACCTCGTGATGGAGGAACTGCTGGCAGTCA
>JABXWE010038016.1:0-14015 GCA_014611495.1 Limonius californicus
TAGCCGAGGCTATAATTTTTATTTGGAAATATATTTGCTTTCGGGTAAATATAAAATTCCCCACCCCCTCCAACAAGAGGAATAATTGGTATTACCTGAATATCCTAAAAAGTAACATAATTTTTTCATATAATCTCCTTTTATAGTACTCATACTTTTTAAAAAATAATTTTTTATACGAAGATAAACATAATCTGTTGTTAAATTTTTGTGCTGGACAAAGAGAAGACGTAGAAATAGAAATTCAAAGTATGTCATCAGAAATATATAAATGATGGCTATGGTGTAGCTATTGACAAAATAAAAATATAAAACAGGACATAGCAACTCAAAAAAAGTTGATCCTTCTATATTAGGGGAATAGCAGCGGAAATGTCTTTAATGCAAATCGTAGCACGTACATGCAAGGACATTCATGTCGTACAATCCTCAACGAGTAATGAGAAAAAGGAGCATCATTCCGGAAGCATAAGGGAATGGATAGTAGAAGTAAAGAAGAAAGAACACTACAATTACAATTAAAAGCTGCTTGTTATGTACCTATTATTTTCTGTTGTAAAAATTGTGATGTTAGTATGATAAGCAATTCGATTAATACAAGTGTAGAACCCTGTGATACGATGTACCTACTTAACCACGTAGATAATGTAATAAAATATTTTTTTTATTTATTTTCAATTACAAAAAGCATTGATGTTATTGCAATCAATATATTGGATAACGTTGTTTACAATAAACTACTCGTCTATGTATTCTTCAGTAGTCTTAAAAAAGCTTAGGGTGCCATTGCTGATGTTTGGGTGTGCATATAAAATTAAGTTTAAACATTATCAAATTAACGCTTTTACTAAGGCAAACTATCTATATTTGGGAATTACTTACAGACAGTTACAGACACTAGGAGCTGCCCTTATAAACTATAGTTTGGATCTTCGTCGAAACCATTTTTGGCAGCGACATGGTTAATTAGTTCATAAAATGATCCCTAAAACTACGGTGATGGTATCTTACTTTAGGTTAAAATAGTAACCGCATAGGTAATGCTGGATTAAAAATTAAGCTTATGTAGGATTTTATAAAGCTAATTTATTGCAGTTTTAGACTAATTGCTAATATCTAACAGGAAAGTAATGGATATTACAGATATCAATAAGAATAGGCACCTTCCTTTATTACTTGAAGTAAATTGAATTTTTTATAGTTAATATGCAAATAGCCTTTTGTTAACGGACATAGATAAGTAATAATTTTGACTTTCCATTTCGCAGCGAAAGAAGTCGACTGTCATAGTTCAAGTATATTGTTCTAGAATATATTTAGGAAGATTCACTCGACAGACAATTTAAGATATTGCTAATCAAATTTGATAATAGAATCATAGGCAGAAAATCAATAAGTTCATAATTACTAATAAAATGATTACACTTGCTAGAAGCAGCCGGTGGAGTAATCGTAAAGCTGAGAATCACTACCGCCGTAGCCAGTTTCTAACGTTAGCACCGACTGGATTTTGCTAAAGATAGATTTAAGTATATCGTAAGATGTATTTTACAATTATTATAAACGGGCAAGCACTTACTTTACATTAGGTGCAAGACTACGTGTGGAAGCCACCACTTAAGGATTTAAGGACCCGTAGAGCTATTATACGTATACACTTCTCAGTGGACAGTACACTTCCGAAGAAGAAAGTAAAATGAAAACAATTATATTCAGGTTAGGGCTCATCTTCATAACAACTAACTTGCATTACAGAGTACATTCTCTAAAAATCACACGACCTGATACAAATTCAACGTCAGGTGTCTTGAATTTATTGCAAAACTTGTTTCCGACGGATGTCACTATCAATATTGTTTTCGAAAATATCGATAGCGATTTTGTTCCTCTTCAAACTACTAATCCGCGATATGTTGTCAATATGAAAGACGCAATGAGAACGTCAATTAATTTCTATTATAACTACATCATCTATAAATACCAAAGAACACATATCCTTGAAGGAAACTCTAAACAAACTCAAGGAAAGTTTAATATGGAATAAAAGTGCATCTCCACGAGGAAAGTATTTGGTAGTCACTTCATCAAATTCTAATATCAAACTTCTGTTTAAAGTTCTTTGGACTTACGACATTATAAAAGTAGTCATAACAGTGAATAATAAAGGTTCACCTCCACAACTGTACCTATATACGTCTGATCCATTTGCAAAATCAAATTATTGTGGGAACATAGCTAACGCTGTTTCTGTAGAAGTATGGAACAACAGCACTACAATGAAGTTTAACGATAAAATTCAAAATATTAATGGCTGTTCGATTAAAATACCAAATTTTGTACGCGAAGCTTCACTTAACCGGAGAATGGGTCCCGCAATTGCATGCCGAATAATGATTTTGGTTGGAATCATTTCAAAAGCAAGCGATATTGATGGATATACATTCAGAAATGTAGAAAAAGATTTGTACAACTACAGTGAAGGTATACTATTTTCGTCTGGAGTAATTCGGGAAAAAAGATTAGTCGATACGTATGACTTGAGCGACGTACTGTTTACCGATAGCCTTATCTGGATTATTCCTAAAGTTGACACACTTTACGGTGCTCGAGTATTACATACTTATGAGGCAAATGTATGGATAGCTATTGGAATATCTTTTCTTTTAGTGTTTATTGCATGGTGGTTCCTAGAAAAATACGACGACAATGCAGTTCGTTTTCGGCAAGCTTGGAATAATTTATCAGATATTTTTACTATTCTATTAGTTGGTTCTAATGATATTGTGTTTAACACCAAGCCTTTAAAAATTCTGGCCTTATTTTACTCTATTTATTGTATGCAATTAAATACATCCTTCGGCGCGAACTTAATCAGCATTCTCACCAAACCTCTTTATCCCCCAGGCATCACCACAATAGAAGAACTTCCAGAAACAGATTTCCCATTGCTCTTGCAAGGACAGTTCGGACCATTAAATTTTAGTGCTGAATACGCTCCTGTATTGGCTCATAAGCTCGAGAAAATGTTCCTGCGTAACAACGCTACTTCTAGCATTCATAATACCATAAATGCTGCAGTAAACCGCAATCTTAGTGTTCTGACAGGAAATAATATAATACGGATGTTAGGAATACAATCGCTAGTTCACACTGTGGATGCAAAACTACTCGGTGGGGATCTTATATTTTATATGAGAAAGGGCCACTATTTCATGCCCACATTCAACAAACTTTTTAGAATGATTGTTGAACATGGGTTTTACGAACAGATCATGAATGACATTAATAAACACGCGGAATATATACTCGTAATAGAAAACTCAAATACTCCACTGGGAATCAATCATTTGAACAGTATTTTTATGATTTGGGGAGCTGGATTGTTGTTTGCTAGCGCAGTATTTATTGTAGAGCGGATTTTTGAGAAATTGTAGACATGTATTTACATATAATCAGATATTGGTAGATTGTTATAAATGTTGTCACAAAACTTGGCACTGTGGTCCTGGTTATTTTTCGGATGTACGTACTTACACTGAAATGTTTTAACACGTAAGGTATAACTCGGTATTTTTAATCCACCAACGCTAAGAGATTATAAATTCACAGCATGGAACATAAGAATTAACTTTGTATACGCATTTATATCATATATTCTTTATATATTGTGAAATGTTTAACTTTATTTATTTAATAACTTTTTACGTTGACGTAGTCATTGTTTACATTTGGATATCGCCACGCTATTATCTCACACAACCATAGTTAGCCTTGTCTGTTCCGTATACACCAGCGATTCCCAACATGTGGGGCGCGCCCCCTAGGGGGGCGTGATAACACTAAACAGCGGGCTAGAGCATATCGAAAAAAAAATAAAAAATATTATTAAAAAAATATTTAATTTACTGAAAGAAAAGCAATAAAATATATTCTGACATAATAAAAAATAAAATATACGTTTACACCGATATAATACACTTATAAATATGATTGTATCAGTATTGCACAATGTATTTAATAATTAAATTATCAATACTAAAATAAAAACAAGTTTAATAATTATTAGTGACCTGTCTTGCAGAGCAAAGTTTCTCGAAAGAAGGTTTAATATTAGAAATTGACACTCTGTGTTCTTTTTCTATATTTTGCTGAGATCTATATTTTGTCTTCAAAGCAGCCACCGCAGAGAATCTGGTTTCGCAAAGGTAGGATGTTGAAAATGGTAATAATATAAGAAACGCTCTTTCTTTAGTGCAGGAAACTCATCATCCACCCTTGCCCGAAATCCAAAGAGTAATGTATTACTAAACTGTCTTTTGATTTCGCCATTTGCCGTGAAGTCTATGAAGATTTCTTCTTCGGCAGTTGAGAGACCTTCGGGAGTATTTTGAAATGTGTCCCCAACCCATTCGCAACTTGCTACCAAGTTGTCCTCAGCAAGAAAGTACTTTATAATATTCTTTGCCAGCATGGCTGAATGATTTTCAATGGTTACAAAAACAACTTTCACATGTTGTTTGTTATGTGATTTTAAAATTGGCCGCTACACTTTATTAATTTCGTAATTTATTTGCCGCTTCGTAGGAATGGATACCGCTATTTTAATTGAATTCTTATTTTGGGTTACTATTTTCGCTATTTTGTTTTGTCTTTCGAAGTTCGAAATGTGTCAATAGTTTCTTTGTGTTAAAACTGCAAGCTCTTGTTTTCTTCCGAGTTGACCTCGAACGTTTCCTGGAACTCAGAGTGTCAAAAACAAATTCTTTTTCTAGAACATTCCAGAAGATTTCGTAATGTGGCGCAATTTTGAGGGGAGAAGTAAAGTCCCATTGCATTTTGAGTTAGTCCCGTTCAGAACTTTGTGGGCTCCAGTTGTCCGAAATCTCCATCCATCGGCAACTGTATTTACGTAATATGTTGCAGGGCCGGCTTTTCAGTTTTTTTATTGAGTGAAAATCAGACTTTCGAGACTAACGGGTGAGCCGGCAGATCGTTCTTTCCTTTTCCTCGCGGCGTTTGCTATCCTACGTTACCGTACCGTTTTTGTTTGCTGCAGGGCAAACGTTAATTGACTTAGCCGTCGGATAAAGATATAAGCGATAGCAAAAGGTACGCCTTGGTTTTGGACAATTTGAGTTAATTGCTCCTGTCGAATTCAGTTCGGATCTACGTGAAGTGAAAAGAAAGGAAAATCGTGCAAGTGTTTTGCTGAAGTTTGGTTCGTTCCCGTCCGAAAAAGCCTCGTTTCTTTCTCCACGCTAGCTGGCGCAGTTGAAACCAGCTTGACGCTCTCCAGGGGCGTAGCAGCTACATCACTGCCCCTAAAGATGTTGCCGACCACATTCCCTGTCTTCCACCGGGGTTCTACACCTTGATCCTGGCGCTAGCCGTCTTCAATACCAGGTAAAGAAAAACTTGCCGTTTTGTGTTTTGGGAAGCCAAAAACGTTTCATGAATCTTGCAAAATTCAAACTTATGGACCTCGTTTTGTATCGACCCTCAGACACGGTCCTTTTTGTTAACTGTATTCAGCAGAAGGAAATCGATATTAATGTTAAACTATTTCTGTGAACCCTACGCCCCCGGGAAACGCAGTTATTGAAGTCATTAAATGTAGCGTGACCAGCGGCGTAGATTTGTATGCGAACGTTCGAAATTATTACTGTTTGTGTTCTACGTTATAAAGTTGCCTCTCATTGCTATATATTTGTATATGTTCTGTGCCATTTTTGACAGTTCATTATATGTGTGTTAAAATTCCGCATGTCTTTTATTACTGTGTTCTAAAGTACTTGTGTAAGGATTTTGCAAGCTTTAAGATCTAGGAAAAAGCACAAAAGAAAGGTGAGTTCGATTCCCGTAGCTGTTGGTCCTTGGCCTTTCACAAGAACCTTGTAACCAGCTGGATTTGAAAAGTGGCGCCCACTTATTTCGACGCATCCTGTACACAACTTGAAGCATTTTCTCTATAAGCAATTTCAGCGAACCTCCCCCTACTCCTCTGAGCTAAGCCGTAGGCCCTTTTTGTTACGAATCGTCGAAAGAGCTCGATTGGCCCGTAACAAATTTGGCGCCGCAACGTGAGCCCTTTTTGGACCGTAACATGTTCTTCAGCCCTGTAAGTTTTAATACATACATCCACATTTGCAAACATTTCTAGGTTTTTTTCTTTAAGTTTCTATTCCATAATTCCAATTTTCTACAAAAAGCATTAGCTTTATCAGTTGTATCCAACATATGTGTGTTTGCTCCTTGGAGTTGAAGATTCAAGGAATTTAATTTCTCGAATATGTCGACCAAGTAGCTCAATTTCATCACAAATAAATCATCTCGAAACTTCTCGGCTTTCGGTCGGTTTTCCTCTTCTAGAAAAATTGCGATTTCATCTCTTAATTCATAAATACGTTGCAAAAATTTCCCACATGATAACCATCTTTCCTGGCAATAAAAGAGTAGTAGTTTTCTGGAACCAGTCCAAAATTAAGCAGTTGGAAGAATTACGGATTAGTTTAATGTCTAAGAAGGGTACACTATTATTCGTTTCAGTTTCCACGGTGAACTGCAACTGGTTGTGAAAATTATTATATTTAAGGTGGTCTCTATTGAATCAAGGGGAACCGATAGTATTAAATCATCCACATATTTTTTAAAAAGAGGTATTTTCTTGAACACACAAATTTAATCGATGCATAAAGAAATTGTTCACACTTCTCAACATTTCAGGTGTTATGTCTCTAAAAGCATGCTGAATTCGCTTTCGCATATCTCCTCTAGTTGTAAACTTTATCTTTTACAAATCTAATTTGGTCAGGTCGGGGGAGCTTGCCGACCAAGTCACTGGACCTCCTCTCATAATCCATTTATTGAGAATTTCAGCGATAAAAAAGTTTTTAACGTCCAAATTATAGTGTGAAGGAACCCCGTCTTGTTGCGGGTAGAAGCGGGATTACTTAATCAATGAGATGATCCATGATAATTTGAGCTAAAATTGGACTTAAAGGTGGCCCCATAGGGGTGCCGTTAATCTGGAGGAAAAACTGATCATCAAACACAAAGTAGCTATTTTTAAAAATGAATTGAATATCATTCAAAACTTGATCTTTGGAAAAATTACAAACAGGGTGAATCAATTCCCATTTTTCACTAATAATTGACAAAACCAAGTCGAGGGGAATATTATTAACAGTGAAACCACATCTAGAGAGATAAGGACAAATCCGTCAGGGAGAAGGAAGTTATTAAATTCTTCAGCAAAAGAATATGAGTCTTTCACATTGTATGTAATTCGAGTTCTCTTGGAACGCATTAGTTAAAATGTTTGCAACAAATCCAGCCAGAGCATCAGGAGGGGAATTAATTGATGACACAATCGGCCTCCAGGGAACATCAACCTTGTGTAGTTTTGGGAGTCCGTATAGCTTAGGAGCAACGGAATTGTTCGACAATTGTTGCAACAACATCACACCACACGAGCGTTTACCGCGAATCTATATAAATTAGTTAAAAATACAGAATATCACCCTGTCGCTAGGAACATCATAAAATCGAAAATTTCAGGATATAGCGCACTTGTTCGAACAATCATTGCGCGAACGGCAATACTTAGTAACCTTGTAGCAGATGAAATTTTGTAAGGCATATTTTTGGGGATCACATCGTATGCCGGAAAGAAGTTTGCAGCAAACAAACTAATACAACAAATAATCAGGTGCCGTTGTTGGAATCTTCAAATATATTTAAAGAAATTGTGAAAGTTTGCGACAATGTCGTTCAGAAAGCAGATCACCTTAGTCGAAACGTTACAACGAATCATGCAGAGAGGTACATGTCAATTGTTGCTAAGTTCACTGGGGGCAAAAAAACAAATTTAGTGTAGCGAGGGGTATACTGAAATCGTTGTATTGGGGCAGGTTTGCATTTCAATTCCGGCGTGGAGTTTTATAAAGTGTCTACAAAATTAAAAAAGCACGTTTTGAATAGATTTTACGTTAGACGACGAAAAAGAAAAACGCTCAGAAAAAGAATAACAAAGAAAACTAAAGTACAGCAAGATGACATGGATTATGGTACAAATCCTGCACAACCCGATCTTAGTCTTCGGAGATGGAGATAGCAAAAACCAATAATATTGGCTGATTTTAGTAAAATAAATTTTGAAGAAATCGAAAGAAACACTGTGGGATAGAAAGAAAACATAAATTGGCATCAAGCCAGAAAAAATAGACTAATTGAATCATCTGTCGGAAACATTTGTTTACGAAGGGCTACTACCCCTTGTCATAGTTATTTAAAGACATTGTTTTACCGCAACACCGATTTAAAAATAAAGGCTATACTATATGGCATTGAAAACGAAAAAGTGGCAATACAAAAGTTTACACAATTGTTGGAGGTAAATGTAGCTGACTGCGGTTTGTTTATATGTAAAGACCATTGCTTTTTAGGTACTAGCCCTGATGGAATAACATCAAACAACGAGCTTGTAGAAGTCAAGTGTCTTTATTCAATAAAAAATTTAAAAATAAAACAGGCTGCCAAAGATAATAAAACGCTGTATGACAATAAATGACAGCAATGAATTAATGTTAAAACAGAGACATCATTATTATTTTCAAATTCAAGGTCAATTAAAGATTTGTCAGAACTCAGAAGGATTACTGCTATCTAATTTTATATACTGATGTAGATCTCGAGTACCTGAAAATAAAGAGAGATCAAAACTTCTGGGAAAATATAATGATTCCAAAGTTATTACAATTTTGGGAAGGATGTGCCTTACCCGAAGTAGCGGATCCAGGGATTCTAAGAGGATTAAACTGCAGAGATAATTCAAAATAGGCTTAAATTGTTTTTATTAGTTGTAATATTTATAAATATGTATTATATAAAACAATTCTTCATTTATGCGTAGTTATATTTGTTAATCAGTCTCCCCTATTTCTTTTTGATGCCTAATTTAATATTTTCAGATATAAAAAATTTTACGTGAAGCTCCAAAATGGGTAGAACTTAAATAAGACCCTACACAGGATTAGTGTAGTACAAAACTGATAAGCATCTTTCTATTTTTACTGGCCGATCTGACGTCATCTCTGCCTGTCAAAACATTTTAGTAGAATTACATTATTTTTGAAAATGGGAAACTTCTTAATTGATTATTGCAGATTCTACTTAATCAAATAATGTGGACGGGGCATCAAATGGTGCGAAATTTTGCATGAGAAAATATGAAATCATATGTACAGTCCAATTTTAAATTACAGTGTATATACTGAAAATATTATCCTGACTTACTTTTGCTGCTCGTTTTTATTCATTAAAAAATTAGGAGTTTATAATAAAAATATCAAATTATGTCATCTCCTGGACATACATATGACAAAGTAGTGTACCAAATTTCAAATTAAAATATTGATAAGGTTCAGAGAAAATCCCCGAGTTACTATTTTCTCCGTTTGCCATAAAAAAAATTTTTTCTTAATATTAATCAAAAGTAGGTATGAAAAATAATACATTACAAATTCCCAATTTGAACAACCAACAAATTATTGATTTATAGGATTTTTTGCTGTACCTATTTTTAGGGTATACCCAAGTCTTAAATTCGTATCCTGTAATTATCTCCAAGGCAGGGCCTTCTAATTTATTTCTGACTGAAGAAAGAAGCGATTTATTGATATATGCACCAGGTTGTATGGTTGACATAAATTGATTACCTCCGCTGATCTTATAAATTCAGATAATGTCGCTGGATTGCCATCATAAGTTGGTATTTCGGCTAGCATTGCCACATGAAAGCCTGCAGGAAATACTGCGGGTGTTGGGTCTACCATATTAACGTTTAATGTTAATCGAGACGGTCGCACAGTATGTTTTTGCATAAACTAATATGATCTAATCGTTTGTATACTCAATTATTTTTAAAAATTTTAATTTTATGTTAGTGTTAATGCTAGTGGGCTCTAATTCAAGGGTCCTTCACACAGATATTGAGTAATAAAGCTTCTTATAAAACCTAATGGTTTCGCTTTATATCTCGCTTCCCAACGTTTGCTTGAACTTAAAAATAAATCAATTCTAGGTTAGTAATATTTATGTAAATTTTTAAATTTCACTTTGCCACTAAGTAAAAACTTTATTGCTTACTGCATTATTTGGTGATTTCTTGAAATCGGTGATCGGATCTACGTCCTCTGCATCGGTAGTCCTGTTGATCTCAATGATCAGGGGGTTCTAGATGAACCAGGTGACTTCGATAGGCAGGAAATGTTGAATCTCGAATATTGTTCAGCTTCGGCGATGCCTGTCCTCTGCTGGGCTGTAGTCGATCTTCAAACGGTACAATTTTTCGAATGTGCGGTAAAGTGTTGAAACACAAGTTTTTCGAACGTTTTTTTACGAAAAACTACTAAACTCCGCACATCCTACCGACTGCGCCAATTAAGTTTCAATGAAGGTAAAATGGTTTTTTTTTAACTTTATTTCGACCTTCAAGGGAGTTGTGAAGCAACTAGGTTACAAATTAAGACTAAAAGCTAATTTACAATTCTCACGTCATTATAGTTTCTAAGCCTATTCTATTCTAGGAAGGGAGATAACGTTATCTTTGCAGTGGTCATCAGATCAAATTACGTAACTTACCAAAACAAAAACGCAACAAATGCGATAATAATATGAAAGATTGTAGACCATATGAGTAACGTCTTGTGATATTAACTAAGATGAAACTATTGCTCCAGTGGTAAGACATTCGACTTTAAGGATATTAATAGTTTTATTTAATAAAAGTCCTAGGAATTACAGAAACCAAAAAGAAAGGAAATGGTATGAAACGAATACATAAGGGATACTGGCTATTTTGGTCAGGTGTGAAAGAAGCAGAAGGAGCAAGGTGTGGAGTAGGACTAATAATAAGGCCAAATATGTTAAAAGACATTATAAATGAAGAATATATAAATGAAAGACTATTAAAGATTGAAATGAAGCTATTAGGAGAAGAAACATGGAATGTGATAATAGCATACGGGGAAAACGATGATGCAAAAAAGGAAGAAAAAGATAAGTTTTCTGAGGAGGTACAAAAAGCAATAGACGATGGGGGAGAAAATATACTTGTTGTGGGAGACTTAAACGGACGAGTAAGAAAACAAAATGTAGGTATAGAAGAATATTTAGGAAAAGAAGAAGAAACGACTAAAAACAATAATGGAGACAGAATAAAAAAATAAGTATAGAAAACAACCTAGTGATAGCAAACACGAAATTCAAGCATAAATATACACACAAATTTACAAGAGTTGTAGAAAACAGAAATGAGAAGTCAATTATTGACTACTTCCTAATAAATAAACCTAAATGAAAAAATGTATAAGATGTCAAAGTAACAAGACTATCAGAGATAGGAAGTGATCACTACTTGGTAAAAATGGATCTAAAGAATGTAAAAGAAGAAAAAGACGACAAAAGAAGAAAGAAGACCCAAGAAAATATAAAAGAACCCTAAAAGAACCCGAATACCAAAGAAGATACAGTGAAATACTAAACGAAAAATTTAGAGAAACAGAAAATACAAAAGGAGTGGAAGAGAAATGGGAAAAGTTTAGAAATAATATATTATACGCTGCTTGGAGAGCTGCGAGAAAAGGAAAATAGTGAATAAAACCATGAAAATGTAGAAATACAGAATAGTCAGAAATTAAATCAAAAAATAAAGAGAACAAATACGCGTGGGAAAGACACTTAAGTACAAAAACGACAGAAGACTACGAAAAATACAAAGAAAAGAGAACAGAGCTGAAAAAGGAGATCAAGAATGCAAAAAAAGAGTCATGGATAAAATTTGGAGAAATATGACAGAAAACTTTAGAGACAACCAATAGTTATTTATTGTACAAGACGATAAAATTGTACTTTATCTTTGAGAGTGTTTTTTAGCGTCGAGACGTCAGTCGAGACGCTAATTACGCTCGAGAAGATAATGCGATTTTATCGTCGTGTGCAATACAACATTTTTTTCTATAGCAAGACTTCAAATTCAGGTGAAAAATAAAATTTCAAAGAAAATTGTAATTTTTGGCACAAAAATCGCAACTGTGTTGCTTCGTTACTACGGATATGAATTACTCTGTCAACAAATGTCAAACAAATTTTACATTCTGGTTTTTGTGGAGTGTCAGTATTTTTGCGTTTTGTGTACGAAGTGAATACGAAATGTACGGAAAAGAATTAACACAAGAAGAAGAAAACTAATAATGTTAATTGTAAAATTACACTTGTTGTTAATCCTTCGAATTAATGTGTTTGAATTTGTAAATTTAATTGAATAAAAAAAGTTAAAACATTTTATCTACCCTTGCTGTTAAAGTGTTACTTTATCTACTCAAAAGAGTTGCTATAACAACATTTTAACATTAGCTATAGAAAAAATACTATTTTATGCAACATTAAAACAATTTAGGCAGAAAAGAAATATAATATGATGAACATAAAGGGAAAGGACGGAAACATAATAACAGAAGAATATCAAATAATGGAAAGATGGCGACAGCATTTCGAAGAACTAACAAAAGCAGAAAACAACATAACGGAAGAATAAGAAGAGTTAGACGAAAGGGAAGTAATTGAAGAAATCCAAGAGAAAGAAGTTAGGGAGGCCATACAGAAGATAAAGCTAGGGAAAGCAGCAGGAAGGGACAAAATAACACTGGAGATGATAAAGTATATGGCAAAAGAAGGAATAACCAAATTTACTGAGTTGCTAAACGAAATAATGAAGACTACGGTAATACCAAGACCCATACAGCACAGGGCATTCTGAGAATAACCTCACAACATAACAATGTTCTATTAAAGGAATATTCTCTACAAATATTTTTAGAATATTTATAGACAATTTAAATGCGAACAAGAACGCTTATACAACATTTGTGACGTATGTTTATAGAACATATTGTATAGAATATACTAAGTATATTCTCTCAATATATGAATTCCCTGTTTACGGAATATTCTCCATAAATATTTGCAGAATATTTATAGACTGTATACGCGCTAACAAGAATATTTATATAATATTTGTGGAATAAGTTTACAGAACATATCGTCTAGAACATAATAAGTATATTCTCACAATATATGAATTCTCTATTTACAGAATATTCTCCATAAATATTTATAGACTGCATACGCGCCAACAAGAATATTTATACAATATTTGTGGAATACGTTTACAGAGTAGATCATCTAGAATGTACTAAGTATATTCTCACATATGAATTATCTGTATGTCTGTGCGAACAAGAATATTTATACAATATTAGTGGAATACGTTGACAGAACATTAGAATATTTGTAGACTACTATACGAACAAAGAATATGTATTGTTATGAATTTTATTAAATGTAGTTGCAAATTCTATGCATCCATGACTTAGGCCATTTAAATGTTATTATTCTGGTTACGCAGAATTTTCAAGCTCAGTAAAATTATTAGTTAAATGTGGATGACTTCCTACCCTCTTTTATGTTACTGTCTACTTTTCAGTTTACTTTTGAAAAATTAAGAATTATTTATGTATTTATTGTCGCAATTCCAAATAATAATAGCGAGGGTGAAAAAATTGACTTTTTCTATTTCGGTTTTATAAAGCCGTTCTAAGCGCACTGTTTTAGCTTAAAAACAGTACGTTAAGGAGGCCTATAATCGTACTGTTTTTAGTTTGTTTTTTTACGATGTTGGTAGTTCGATTTGAATTTGAAAGTTTGAAATGTCAGAGTCAGCCACCTGTCAGTGCTGCCATAAGTGTTTATAAAAACTCCCTAGTAATCGATTTGACGTAAAATTTTCTACATAAATTTATTTAAAATACTCTTAAACTTCCTCAATAGAAAAAATAGTATAAAGAACACGTTTCATAAGACCACTTGTCGCACTCGTCCGCTTCGCGTCTCGTTTTTCAAACTTGGACTCGTGCGTTAAGAAAAGGCCTTATGAAACTAGTTCTTTAATATACTAT